>JAHWFO010095817.1:1105337-1136956 GCA_023313115.1 Rhysida immarginata | reverse complement strand
TTTTTGCTGCAAAAAATCATCAAAAGTTTGTTGGGTTTTTTTTTAAATAAAATACTTAAAATTACTTTTAGTTTATTTTAAAAATTATTTACAAAACAAGAATCTATTTTTAATTACAATACAGTTGTTATTGTTAATATTTACATCTTACGTTAGTACTGAAAATTTTAATGAATCCGTCATGAATTTGTGTTATCTAAACCACCGCTAGGGTGCTGCAATCGTCTACGTCTTAATTATGACTTATCCGGTTTCCCTTCTGTTAGCATTGCATGTCCCATCTGTGTATTCGGTAATCTGTGAGTGAAGCCACGTAGAACTGCTAGATACAGGTAGAGACGCTGTCTGATAATAAAAGTTTCCACAATTATCACTTTCAGGTGTTTTTCATAACAAATGGTGATTATTCAGTTTTTTGTTACTGAATTTGCTAAAATTTGTTATTAATCCTGATGAAAATCCCTTGCTGGCCCATGTTAAATCCCTTGCTGGGAAATGAAATTAATAGTTGTAAATTTTTTGTGAATACTAAGGGTAGGGTAGTTATTATCTATACAAAAAAATATTTGGATTTGGCACCGTTCCTCTTTTATCTGAGCTCAAAGTTGGGAAATTTTCCATTTTTGCCATTTCAAGATCAAATATCTCAAACGGGAAACTAGAAAAAAAATTTATTTTTTTTACCAAGATACCTCTTCTAGTGGTCAACAAAACCTGTAAGTTTCATTTTGAGGATTAAATGGATTTAGAAGTTACAGACCCTCAAATATGTATAAAAATTAGTTATAAGTAAGTACGCGAAAATCTTCTATATATATAAAGAAGGATGTTTGTGGGTCTGTTTGTCTGTGGGTCTGTATGTTTTTTATACAAATCTACAGTTTTATTCCGATCTTGATAAAATTTCGCATACATGACCTTCAAAGCATGAGGAAGGTCACTGTCTACCTCAGATTTCGGAAAAATAATAAATATCGATAAAAAATCGATATTCATGGTTATGGCAAGGCATTTTAATGAGAAATATCTCATGACCAACAATGCAAGGCAAAGTTTGTACAACAATAGGTATCAACAATGGTATCAACACGCAATTCACAAACGCTCTGCAAGAACCAACAATCAATATCTCATGACTAACAATGAAAGGAAAAGATTGTGCAAGTGTAATTATCCCGGGCAACGCCGGGTACCTCTTCTAGTCTATATATATAAAGAAGGATGTTTGTGTGTGGGTGGGTGGGTCTGTTTGTATGTTTTTTATACAAATCTACAGTTTTATTCCGATCTTGATGAAATTTCGCATACTTGACCTTCGAAGCATGAGGAAGGTCACTGTCTACCTCAGATTTCGGAAAAATAATAAATATCGATAAAAAATCGATATTCATGGTTATGGCAAGGCATATTAATGAGAAATATCTCATGACCAACAATGCAAGGCAAAATTTGTACAACAATAGGTATCAACAATGGTATCAGCACGCAATTCACAAACACACTGCATGAACCAACAATATATATCTCATGACCAACAATGCAAGGCAAAGTTTGTGCAACAATAGGCCCATTGTGTTCGCATCAACAATGGTATCAACGCGCAATTCACCAATAACAATGAGCACAGAATGATGATGTAATGTTAAAGCAATCTTTCCAAGAATTATAACAATGAACATAAAATGATGATGTAATATGGATAAGTTTCAATTTGTAACAATGCATAGAATTCCTGTTATTCAGGCTTTTCTTAGAAAAGAGAGTTCTTAGTACTTAACAATTTCTTGAAAATCTTTAAAAATGATCAGTAACTGGAGATAATGGAGAGTTAGCAGACTATTGAGAAAGAGTGGAAAGACGACAGAGGAAGCACTCCTTTAGCTCCGTGATGTATTGAGCAAATGGGAAGCAAGTAAATAGAAGAATCGGCTACCGCTAGACTGCACAAAGTGATGAATGGCCAAGTTTTGCTTCAACGCATCGAGAGAAGAGTGGAAATTGCAACAACACTAAGTATACATCTGAGGTAAGATTGCGTGAGGAAGAAATTATTTAGATTAGCAGTGGCATCCTTGGAGAGGTCCAGCCATTGTGGCTCATTTGCCAGGTCCGTCACTCCCGCCCGGAATTTTCGGAACCAACGTTGGACAGTACGTTCGTTTATGGTGCCTACACCGAATACCTTATTGATGTTTCGAGAGGCGTTGGATGCAGTGTGATTCAACCTGAATCGTAATGCATTATCACATGTAATTCGTATGAAATCATGACTATCTTTGCTTGAGTTCAAACGCTATTAAATATCATCGCAGACATGCAAATTTCAGGCAGTTGGTCGCTGATAGGTTTACCTCTGGGAAGGTACCACTTTGTTATGGGTACTTAAACGTGGAAACCGTGCTGAAGCGCGGAACTTATCTCGAAATCCGACATTTGATATGCAACGACCTGATAACTCCAAAATGGGTCATCAGAGCCAAACAAGTCATTTAAAATAAATTGCCTTAATGAGAGGAATCCGTACATGTAGTTATTGAGTTTGGTTCGCTGGATTGAACGCTAAAGCCATTTTTTAATTTTTAAAAAAAAATTAATATCTCTAAAAAGGCTTAACCAACTGACATAAAAAAATACGCCAAGGAACAATTTAAGGTACCCTCCACGTTAAGTGGAATTTTCATTCGGTTATCCTGTTGGCAGTTTCGGAGGAGATAGCTGCACATTTTACTTACAAAATTGGTACATACATACGGACGGAATTTTTTTTTTCAAAACTTTCAATTTTCAATTTAAATTATCAATTTTCTTCATGTTTACTTTTATATTTTTGCTTTCATTTTATTTTAAAATCTGGCTTTTTAATTAAGAATAACTTGAACTGTGTTTGTTTAATAGAATGAAAGCTATTTTTAACACGAAATCAGCATTTCAATATTTAAGCTTCTTGATTTTATTCAGTATTTTCGGGTACTTACTTGTGAGTTTGTCATTCCACCAGGCTCAGTTTTCACATTGTTTTTAAGACTGCTTTTGTTCTAGTTTGTTTTGCTGTTTTTTTATAGATTGGTCATGAAATTTGATTTTTTTTATACAGGCTGTTGTATTTAAATAACTTAGACACTATGATTCGAGGCTTGTATCGATTCGTTCTACTCCCATCGCAGCGCTAGTGTCGCAGTTCCGAGCATGCACACTCGTCTCTCTGGTTCATTATCTTTGCACTGACGCCATTACAGCCGTATTGTGTTGTGTTTACATTTATTTGTGATCGTTGAAAATGTTTAAGACAATTTCTGAGCCCGCGGACTGTGAAGTGTGTTCTGTAATAGGTTTTTTGAATGCAAAGAATGTTAAGCCAGCTGAAATTCATCGTCAGCTTGTAAAGATTTATGGGAAAAATGCAAGGTTGTTAAAAGAAGGTGGCCTCTATCGGCCGATTTCTCTCAAAAGCACTCGCATTGCCTTCTGGGATTGTGACGTCACCTGGCAGGCGATCCGTCCCTTTTAACATAACAAAGCTGAGATAGCTGGAGTTCCATGTGCTTTTGCTAATAATAATCGCAATTATTTATTATTTTTAGTCCAATATTATAATCTAGAGTGGATTTATTATATTTCCATGCATTTATTCTTCTCATGGCAATAGATACGAGCAAAATTTCATTAAATGAGCAACCCCCTACCCCTTCTTATAATGAAAAAGAGCACACTCGTAACGAGCAGAATTCCTGAGCAGGAGATATGCTCTTGATACGAATGTTAAAACGCAAAAATCCAACAGATTGCACTACGAGAAAATCGAAAGTTAAAAGAAAATTTGAAACCTGAGAGAGAAGTTTAGAAAATAAAATATACACAAGACTCTTTGCTTTCATCTTCACCTCCTTCACTCGTACCAAGTAATTAAAACTATTCAGTGGCTTCAGATTCATTTGAAGACTCTGTAAACCACGTTGGGAAAAACGACGAGGTGGGATACACTTTCACTCTCAAATTGTAATATGAGCAAAACGAAAGTGTTCGGTCAGACTCAAACAGAAAGCAATCGGGTATGTAGGCATTACTTTTTTTCCCTTCCCATCATATTTTTACAATTATACATTTATCGGCAGATGTTTTAATGCTTGCTAGCACTTAATGCTAAATGACTGAATACTGTAACAGGTTAATCGTTGAATAATTGCTTTGACGAGTGGCCTCGCTGTTACAGTATTTGCTTTTGTATTTCAGTGCTAAATATATATAAATAGGGCCGTTTTTTGCAATCTCTGAATTTTAAACACACATTATTCCAATAAATTATTTATATAAAACCTTGGCATGTTTTTTTTTTCATTTATATTGGTGATAGATAGTAGAAATAGGTGGAAAATAAGGGTCCTTTCGCTATTCCCTATTGTTTTCTATGGCGTTCGTCTGCTCCAACCTTCCAGTTGACGTCACACGTCAGCAGCCAATGACCATCGATCACCCCGATAGAGGCCACCTTCTCTTTAACAACCTTGGGGAAAATGTAAGGACTAATGGAACTGCCTAAGTTCAACAAGAGCTCATAAGACTCAAGGGAGAGTGAGACACTAGATAGGATTTCTGGTCCCATCATCGAGCACGTACATTCAACTCAAAAATCAAAAACAACTAAACACCTGTTAATATAGGTTTCGGGCTGATGACAGCATAAAACGAAATTGGATGTCAAGAATTTCAAAATAAAGTACTTTTATTAAATGATTAATTTAATAACACATGGCCTCTGAAAACAAGGAAGTTTACACTAACACTAATCAGGAGCGTAGGCAGTTGTTGTGCACTACACGAGCGCAACGAATTAGCACTTTAAAAACAACGAAATATCTCAAAGAGAGAATACAAAAAATATAAATTACAAATATATATAATCAATGAAAAGCAATATACAAATTAATAAAAGAAAAACTGCGTTCGAAGTGTTTGTTTTTCCTCTAAATTCACGAAATAATTTTATCAACGTCTGTAGCTTCCTTAGATTAAGCTTGAATCCACCCTTGTTTTATCCCTGATGATCCCCCTCTAACGTTAAAAAGTTGAACTTCCGCTGGCACGGAGGAAAGCATTGAAATGAGAGGCGATGCGGAGGCCTAATATCTCGAAGGCCACGTCCAGAGCCACAGCCAGAGCTTTAGCAAAACGTGATCCATCGTAGAAACGCTACAAAAAGGAAGCCATCGCTAGTTTGACGAATACGAAAGGTTAAAAAACAAAAATTGATATGAGAATAATGCTATCGCCATTATGCATTAAAATTTAAGGAAAACTCATCATTAAATAATAAAAAGAATTTAAACAAGCAGTTAAATAACTGTGATACAGGTTGAATAATTAAATAATTACAGGCAGATTGGTAATCATTGTGATTATCAATCTGCAAGTAATATTTAATTATTCAATAAAAAGAGCAATGAGAATATTTAATAATTCAATGAGAATTTCGACATTGTACAACAATTAATTCAAGAAGTTAGCAATGAAATCGAATATAAACATAAAAATAAAAATTTTTTAAAAAAGTTGCCATAAGTCGATTAAATTTCGTGCAATAAAACAAATAAAATTAATTATATTTCTGACTATTTTTACTAAAATTGAACATAGGGTGATAGGACCCTAAACAAAAGTTGATGTTTCGGATACAGGCTACACTTTCGGATACAGGCTACACTTCAGTACTTGTCACATGCCATGTTTTAGAAATATTTAACATAATCATATAATACCTATCTCGAATTTACATAGGATTTCAGGAAACTATGATATTATGGAATTTGTCAGATCATTAAAAAATTCTTCTGTATTTTCAGTATACTGAAAAAACATTCAATTTATTACAATAACCGTTTGTAAAATCCTATAATATAACAAAATATTAACAATTAAAGCGATGAATTTTTAATATCAATAAAATCTTGTAAACATTCTAAGGAGGAGCTTTAGCAGTGAAGCAGAAATACATTTATACATTTATTAAAAAGAAATTAACCCCCCCCCCCCCCAGTAGGGGAAGGCAAGTGGCAGATCCTGTGGTCATCTATTTTGACCCCTTTATCTGCACTTTTTACCTCTTCCCAAGTTTTTAATAAAGAAAATTGATTTTATCAAACGTAATATGTATAAAATGTAAAAAACCTCGTATCTTCTTTCCTTTTTCATCAATTCCGAACGTATGATATACAGGGTGTATCAGGTTCGATGGTCATAAAGTACGTAGCGTGATCGTTTGCATGATTACAAACTTAAAGTTCCTTATCGAAAATGTCGAAAACTCAAAATTTAAATTGCGTCGTTACGTCATTTATGAACTCTCCGCGCATTAAATTCAAAGGGGCGATTACAATTTAATCGGCGGAGATTAAATGACGTTTTCGACAGGTTTTCAGCAAACTTCGCGTGACGTTTAGACCCTTAACATTTGAGTTTTGAACATTTTGCATAAGAAACTTTAAGTTTGTAATCATGCAAAAGATCACGCTAGGTACTTTGTGACCATCGAACCTGATACACCCTGTATAACATGCCATTTGTTGCCATAGTTCTAAGGACCAAGTGAGTGCCACCCCCGCAAATTCGACCTCCCCCCTGGAACAATTGGGCCTAAACTTCATAGTACTGTAGATCTTGCATAGAGGAATCTGGATACCGAATTTCACACCTTTACGTACCTAAATAGCACACAGATATGTTGCCCTCCCTGAATCCCACCCCCGTAATTCCGACCACAGTGTACCAATCAAAACCAAACTAAATAGTACAGATGGGCATGCCCATAGTAAGCTACATTCCGAATTTCAACCTTCTGCCTCAAAAAATGTAGAAATTATGAAGGGGTACACAGTTAAGACATTATAAAGCCAATAAGTACCTCCATTCTTTACTTAACAAGAGATTAAGCCTCCCGAGGAAGGTATAGGAAAGTAGCGGAAGCCCTGAGTTCATCAATTTTTTTTATTCCTTCATCTGCACTTTTTAACCCCCCATTTTTTAAAACAAAAATTGATTTTCTCGAACCTTGTATTTAGAAAATATAAAAGAACCCTATCTTCTTTCCTTTCTCATCATTTTCGATCGAATGATATATCACACCCTATAAGTTGCCATAAATTTCTAAAGACCAAGTGATTGCCACCCCCACAACTCCGACCCTATTGACACAGTTTTGCCCAAACTTTAAAGTAATGTTGATCTTGCTTGGAGGAATCTGCATACCGAATTTCACTCCTTTATATGCATAAATACGCGTAGACCTTTTGGTCCCCTCTAATTTCCGCCCCCGAAACTCCGACCTCAGTGGGCCAATCAAAACCAAATTAAATAGTGAAGGTGCCCATGCCCATAATAAGCTACATTCTGAATTTCAACCTTCTATCTCAAAAATGCGGAAATTATGAAGGGGACGGACGGACAGACAGACGGACATTGTGAAAACAATAAGTAGCGGAAGAATGGAGCTCCATTCTTCCGCTACTTAATAATATAGATTATACGCACTTGAGCAATCGTGCGTCGACAAAGCGATTTCACGTGCGCGCGCCGATGTCAGTAATGCTTAAAAGATGAACAGAAAATAACAATGTATTCCTATTTCATTTTCTAAATACTACGTTCGAGAAAATCAATTTTTCGATTTAAAAAACGGCGAGGGAGGGGGTTAGAAAGTGCAGATAAATAAAGCTCTAGATTAGGAAAGTACGGCAAACCTTTTCCGCGCCGCCCGCAGCTGCTGATTGGTAAAACGCCTGTCACGTGAGTTTGTCAGCCATTGTTGGCCCAAACGCAGCGATAGATACCATTGAAATGCATGTGGAAGACGCAATTTAGATTAAATTTTTAATGAAATATTCGTTGATTGATCCTAAATTTTAATCCGAATAAGCAAAATTTCAGGATCTCAATCTATGCTCCTTGGAGGTTAATAAATTCGTTAAAATATCCGAAGAACTAATAAGAAGCAAGTAGTTACTTACCTGCCTGGATGACAATCCTAACTCATTCATGAGGTGTTGTGGAAGATGAAGCCCAGTTCACCAGGGATGGAGTTATCAACAGGCACAACCATCATCATTGGGCAGACTGCAAGCCCACGATGTCTGCAAGAAGCAACTCATCAAGTGAACTGGAGAATCAATGTGTGGTGTGAATTGTACAATGATACTGTGGTTGGACCGTATTTTTACGATAGAACACTGACTGCAGAACGCTACCGGGCTGAAATTCTCAACGTGGTAGTCACAGACTTCATTGACAATTTGCCATTGGCCTCGTATCAGCGCACGTGGTTTCAGCATGATGGAGCTCCTCCACATTACGGGTTGGTCGTTCGCGAGCGTCTAAGTGACATGTTTGGACAACAATGGATTGGTCGAGGAGGACCAGTTCGTTGGCCACCCCTCTCCCCTGATTTTACACCACTTGACTTTTTCTTGTGGGGATACCTGAAAGACAAGGTTTATGCTACGCAGCCCGCCTCACTGGAGGATCTGGTTCAACGAATCCAGGAAGCGTGCCGAGGAGTGACACCAGCCACGCTTGTGTCAGTTAGGTTCCGTGCCCAATTGTGTTATGGTGCCCAGGGTCGTCACATCGAGCATTTTGTTGATTAACTTTTTTTTAAACTGTTTGAAGTAACTTGTTTGTGCAGTTCACCACGTGATTGTGGGTCCGATTTGGATGATTTTTTTTGTTTGTTTTTTTACGCTGAACAAGTTTGCAATTGGGTTGTTTTCTTCTATCCCTTTCGGTTTTTGAGATAAATTTTGAATGTGTTCTAATTTGCATATTTGGGATGATGAAAAGTGCACCATGGGATAGGCCACCCACAACTTCCTATTCATTGGATTCATCAAAATTGACATATCTGCTTTGGTTCAAAAAATAAAAGGGGTGTTCTGACTTTTGTAATCACTCGGTATAAGCTTGTGTTACTCCTCTCAAAGCATAATGCACGAGTTCTCTTGTCGTTACTTCCCTTCCAAGTGCAATGCATGCTTGTCCCAGAGCATTTATTCAATTAATATACTCATCCGTTGACTCTCCTGGATTCATTCTTGCACTGGTTAATTATTCATAGCATCAATTTGTTTTCTTTTCTGTGCTCGTCGTCCATGTCTTCTTTTCAAATCATTCCAAACTTGTTTTCTTTATATTGCAACAAAGTTTGTTTTGTCGTGTATAGTCATGACAATTATTCCGAGTCCTTCATAATTCTTTGCTTCCAATTATACAAGCTGCCACAGGCTTGACTCTCTCCGTCTGTTGGGGCTTGTAGCTTTGATAGCGCATATTATTATCGATAACAATCTCCTTTGAACTATTGCTCTAACTCTTAATTTACAAATGAAATAATTCTAACGTCTGTCTTTCCACTTTATTTAAAGGCAAGCTCTTATCTGCCATGCTTGTCTCTGTTTAACTTCTTTCTTTTTGCTTTCTAGATTATTTGGTTCCTTCAGGCTTAGAGATTATTTCAGGATTTCTCTTTTTTCTCTGTTTGCTTCTAAACCGCTAACTTGGGAAACAATTCTCTTTGATCAGATAGCAACTTTGTATGGAGAAGAAGGAAATTAAACACTTAGGGGTTACCCTCGGTAGTAAAATGGCATGGAATCAACACCTTAACAATAAAATTAATCAGGTTAAGGTCGCAGAGTTCTATGTATCATGGGGTCTCACTCCAAAATATCTAATGACTGGACTGAACAGTCGACCGTTAGGATTAGACGGGGCTTCCTTCAAAGGTTGGCTTGCCTGGGTATCATGGGCGCTCTTTCTACCACAACAATCAGTTTACTTTTTCTGATTCCGCTTGATATTTATATACAAGGAGTCACCAGGAAAAGTTCGTATCAACTGGGAAATCAAGAATTATGGGTAGAATTCCCTGGGGTGAAGTCTCATACCTTTATTAGCCAGATTATGACCAGTCACATTTTACTTCCGATGATATGGAAACTCGAACTTTTCCTGAGCACTCGTGATAGAGTGGGGAAGGGAGAGTCTGCGTTTTCCTAAGGGTGCCAATAAACAGGTATACCCAAATTTTTTCCTGCCCTTGACGTAGAAGCTCTTAAACCCTCTTGCTCTATTCGAAACTTCCATTATTCAGATGTTTCCAACACCCATATAGCTTTTTCTGTTTTAGCTGCAGAGTTTTTCTGACCGATACTCGTTTTTTCTCTTTCCTTTCCAGATGGTTCTAGGCATCATGGCTATGCTGCCCTGGGTATTTACTGTGGTAGTCCCAAAATCCTCCGCCTTCGTCGGCTGGGTTGTTAGGTCACAGTTTTCCAGGCATAGATGTTGGCCATTATTTACTGTCTGGAGATACGTATAGATAAACTTAATACTCTTAGGAAAATCTTCACACTCAGCGGCAGCCAGGCGGTCCTCAAGGCTATTAAATCCTTCAAGGTATCTTCTAAACTTACCTTGGAATGTCGACAACTCCTGCGGATCCTAGTTCTCCACAACAACATTATGTTGCAATGAGTACCACGACACAAAGGTTTAGTTGTAACGAGGTTGCTGATACTTTACCCAAACAAGGTGCTAAATTCGCACCTTTTGTTCCTGAAACTTTCTGCAGAATATCTAAGCAAACTGCTGTAAGAGAGTTTAATAACATCTCTTACAAATAGATGACGAGAAAGTGGGAACAGACCACTGATCAGAGACGTACTAGGCTCATGATTAAGAGATCCTCTCAGAGTCTAACACCCAGTATTCTACAACTCAGTAGAAATAAATTATGGGTTATGATGGGATTTCTTGCAGGTGACGAATTACTATGTAAACATTACGTAAAATGGGTACCGTTCGGGAGAACCAGTATATACAAAATGTAATTTGGTGGAAGAAACAGCCCATCACATTCTTTTTAACGTGTCGCTCTGGCACATATTCAAGACCTCAAGTAAGGTTTAACTATTGTCGAGGATATTCACCGGTGGGCAGTCTGGCTCCATTTCTTAATGATGAATGAAATAATTTGAACAAATGATAATGCAATTTCATGGGTAATAGAGCAACGCTCATAAAAGTTTCGCGGAATGCTGAGAAAATTTGGAGGAGGATGCACACAGGAGTCGCCGACGAACAGCAAGAATGGAGATTCAAGCCATGGGGCGTGAAAACTAGCGAGATCCTTGCATGGAGACGGTTTTTTCAGCATTATATATTTAGTTTGCTATGACGCATGCCCTTTCGTCGATTCCGAAACACAACTTTCAAAAATGTTTACAGAAACTGCACGGGCACTGGCAGAAATGTGTATTGGTAACTACTTTCACAATAGACAGGCCTAATGTGTGAAACTATCTCCCAAGAAGCTATTGACAATACTAACAAGTAAGTACTAATAAATTACTTGTGCCAGAACTCGTGAGATTTTATATTAATACCTCATTTAAGTCAAACTCGTATGTTTATTTCAAGTGGTTAAAATTGAATAACTTACTTGCTGACATGCGTTCCAGCAGGAATCTGTATTTCGTAACGAATTATTCTGCAAAAAAGGGGGAAAAATCTATATAATATTTTTTTATTTAAGATTATGTACTGCCTGACCACATATAAGAGAAAACCCTAAAATGTTCTGATCATTTCTGTGCATTTGAGAAACGAGCGAATCCATTAGGAAAATAGGATATTACTAACAGTTCTTTAGTATGTTTCAGATGGGTTTGATTACATGAGTAATTTTCTTAAATGATTATTTTAATTTTTAAACACGATTCGTTTTTCACGATAATTGTTTTGCGTGAAAAATAATTCGTACTCTCACACTGACAGAAGATAAAAACATTTTGTAGCAGGGAAGAAAATTCCCATTCTTTAATCCTTTTCCCCCCTCCAAGGTTAATAGATCCTATTTGGCATCTGCCAACCGAGTGTCTATTATCGTGGTCAGACAGTACATGAAATAAAAAAACAAAAATTAAAAATCGTGGAATGGAACAATCAAAAACAGAGAACCTCTAATCCACAAGGAGAACATTGAATAAAATAGCGGATACGTATCTCGGCTACCAAGTAGCCATCTTCAGCAGTGAGAGACAAAAGTAAAAATGAAATAAAAACCTAAATGAAAGTAAGTAAAGAATGATCTAAAAGGATTTTTTTCACGCCAGACCTCAGATGTTTAAATAATTGATGAAAAATAGGAAAGAAAATTCCACGGCCTGGGTTTGAACCAGGAACCTTTTGCTCCATTGTGCAGACGCGCCAACCAATTGCGCCACTGTGGAGATGGAACCACTAACGCTATCTACATGTTCTTAGGGCTGGTTGGAGCAGTACCCAGTTCGCAGACTGGGTCTATCTTTCCTACTGGCGTAATATTCGTCTGAAAGTAAGTAAAAACCTTTCAATACATAAATATTCATCATTTATTTAAAAATCTAAATGCTAGAGAATACATATAGAGAATTCCCCTCCACTATTGACAAGATATCTCCTACTATTTTATTAGCACATTGTTTTAACCAATAGATGTTTTAAACAATTTATCAAGAATATATACACTGAAGAGACAAAATATTATAACCGCGTTGCGCCGCCTTTGACCTGCAAAACAGCTGCAACTCGCCTTGGCATGGATGCCACAAGTTCTTGGTAGATGACTGGAGACAGATTGTACCAAATATCTAAGCAGCGGTCACGCAAAATCGAGATATTCCGAGATGGTGATGTTTGAGCTCTGAGCTGCCGCTCCATGACATCCCAAATATACTCTATCGGATTAAGATCCAGCGAGTTAGGTGGCCAGGACATTAACTGGAATTCATCCTTATGCTCCTCGAACCACTCAAACACAATTCGAGCCTTGTTAAAATGGGGCGTTGTCCTGCTGGAAGATTCCATTTCCAGTTGGGAAGACAAAAGCCATGTAAGGGTGCAACTGGTCCGCAATGATGTTCAAATAGTCCGCAGCTTTCATGGTCCGTTCTACCACAATTACGGGCCCCAGAGCCGCCCATGAGAACGTCCCCCAAAGCATAATACCGCCGCCACCAGCCTGTATATGGTCTGGAAGTCGGCGTACCCTGATGAATAAGAAATCGTCATTCATCCGACCAGGCAACTCTCTTCCACTTAGTCTCGATGTTCCCGGGTCCACTGTAGGCGCAGTTGGCAATGACGCTTGGTCAACAGAGGTACACAAGTGGGACGTCCGCTTCGCAGTCCCATATCCAACAATGTCCGCTGAACTGTGTGTTCCCAAACACTTGGACTTGGACATGCATTGTATTGGGCTGTTCAGCTGAGCCACTGTCTGGCTCCGATCTTTCTTTACCAAGCGAGACAGTCTCCGACGTCCTTTTTCTTTGATGACGCGTGGGCGTCCAACACCTTGGCGTCTACTGCTGGTAGCACCGTCATTTATCCACTTTGCATAAATACTAACAACGGCAGATCGTGAACAACTTACCTGTCGTGCAGTTTCGGAGATACTCGTTCCGAGTCTTCGGGCCATTACAATCTGCCCTCTATCAAATTCGCTTAGATCAGCACCTTTCCCATCACTCGCAAAATTAAGTGCAAGACTGATTCCTTACCTTCTCCAGCAGCAGTTAAATACCATTCCCACTTAATTACGTGCTCTTCACGTGATCCAGACGAGTTCATTCACCCATGTGGGACGGTCATAATGTTTTGGCTCTTCAGTGTATGTACAAATTAATATGAGCACTGGAAATTTGGATAACTAAGAAACTTATGATCTTCATGAAGATAAGACTGTATGGAATTTCAAAAATAATTCGAAGTCGAATGAAACCCTTCAAGAGGACTGATAAACTGGTTAGCTTCGAGAATTTGTGTTATGAAACGTTGAACTTTACCTTATTTTTTAATTAATTTTTGGATTTGAAAACGCGTCTCAATTTGATTTTGCCAATACTTACCTTTAAATTATATATAATATTCGTTCATGAAGTTTGGATAACAGTAGTAAATATTTGATCTTCCTATCAAAGCATGATTAAAAAAATAAAGCACTGGTAGCGGAAATTTTTTTCAGAAAAAAAACCCCAAAAAAACCTCGCTACACATGTTGGTGCTTGACTTATACAGAAACGCACAAAAAAACATTTTGGCATTTACCTCGGTGACATCGGGACGAATGCCTAGTAGCGGGCACATCGAAGCGAGAACCCGTTGTAACAGGAAAGAAGCGCTCGTTTTTATCACAATTTCTCGGGTTAGCGGGTTAGCAGTATTATGTTTACAACACACAAACACAACAGGACGATATCATTCTGACAAATATTGGGGCTTTATTAACAAAGTTCTAACTACACTCATTTAAATACACCTGAGACACCAAAAATTGTGGACAATGGCTCACTGAACAAAAAGAAAGAAAGAAAACACAAATACACAAAAAGACATCCTTTTGTGGATTTGTGTTTTTTTTCTTCTTTTTATTTTTTCAGCACAGACATTTATTACATTTTGCTATAGTGAAATTTGTCAATAAGGCATAAAACATGGGATCAATTCGGATATCCGTAAGGGAATGCACAACCGAATCTGCGCCTATTTCACAAACCGAGTAACAGTCTCGTAGTACATTTTGAGTCACTCTCTATTACACTGCGTTTAGTAAGGGAATGCAAACATTTTCGCCCTCAGTCGCAGAAAAAATTAAAAAGGAATAAGCAAAGGTAATTATTATATCTCGAAAAATGTTAACAAGATAATTCAACAAACAAAACAAGTATCTGTAACTATATTATTAAAGCGGTTCAGTCTTTTCTAATTTGTCTAGCTTAGATTCCTGTTCAATTGCCAACGCACGGGGCGACGTACACTTAATTCTTTTAACAGGTTGGTCTCGTCAAACAGTTTTTGTTTCTCAATGCATGAACTTTCTCATAATCGTTTTTCAATTTCCTCAGTTTTATATCGTTTATATTTGTTTTGTCTTTTTTTTTCCTAGGTACAGTTCGTATCTCTACTACACAGAGTAAGTATTGCCGATCGACAGGGGCAGGTAAGTGCGGTGGGGGAGGGGGGGGGGGGGAGGAGGCCTGGGAATAGAAGCCTCCCGACTGGGGTTTGTTAATATTGATTTGATAGGGCAACGTCAATCTTACTCCTACATACTACTATTAAGGAGACTTCATTTCGTGAACATTGCACTACTTATTTAGCACTCCGCTCTGGTCGTTGTCTCGTGACTCCTCCGTTCCATGATTTGCATGGGCGTTCAGGATAATTTGCATATGATTTCCCTTCTCATCTTGCAGCTTTGAGACTTTTATACTTCCCTCATTAAGTATCCTGTGAAAGATAAACAAACAACGGGAAGCCTTCTGGAAATAAATGTATAACCAGGCCCAAAACAACACACTTTACCAGATTCTTGTGTCCGCTCGTGTTTAATTCCTGCGCTGGATTTTCGAGCTTAAATGATTAGCACAGGGTATCCCAAATTGATGTATACACTCTTTCAAACGTTATACAAGGTGTAAATGGACGACGTTTCACAAATTTAAGGATATGTAGAGGATGATGCGGTGAACATTTTTTATTAATAAACCCATAGTCCCAAACGAAAAGCGACGGAACCACAGCTTGTTTGATGTCCTGGTTTGTCAAGCATTGAACTAGGTACGTTTACTACGATGTCCCCTGTCATTGCATCTTGTAGGCCTTATGCAGACTATCAGCTCGCAGGCTATTTTCAAATGGTACCGTCCGTATGCACAGCACATTCTACAATCACATAATCTTGCATATCAGGTTGATACGAAATTCCCTTGGTCGCGGCGACGGAAAAAACTGGTTTTCAGGCGACGTCGCCTCTATTGAGCTGAATTCAATTGGAAGCGACAAGCGACCAGCGACAACATCGTCGATAGCCAATCAAAACATCTAATTCCTCCATAGGGGAAACCAGTGAAAAAATACAGTGGATGACAGAGAAATGATAGATATTTTTAAGAATAATTATGCAGAAACTGGATATGAAACATTTCGACACTCCATTGTTTCATTTTGCCATTATTATAATTGATGACACTCCTATTATTATTATTATTATTATTATTATTATTATTATTATTATTATTATTCGTGTTAAATTTCAGTTTATTTTCTTACCTAAAAAATAATTGTTATTTCGAAACAGTTATCTAATTATTTATTAAGTACTTTTATATTTAAGTAATTTTGTAGTGTTGTTTTAATATTTTTTATGATAAAGAAATTCTAAATATTCCTTGATTTTATGTTAATTTTTTGTTAATGTTTCATATCCAGTGATGTTTTAAACATTATATGATATAACTGATATTATAATGAATAATAGTTATTAAATAAAAATGAAAAATAAATAATAATTAACAAAATAATTAATAAATAACAAATAAAATCAAAATAAAACTAGAAATATAAAATAAAATAAAAAGCTGACGTTTCGGATAGAGAATTATCAAAGCAAAAGGATAATTCTCTAAAATTAAAATTAATTAAAAGCAATTAAAATATTAGAGAATTATCCTGAAGTCTCAGGTTTTTTGTGTCTCGTCCTTTTCTCTTATAAATATCCGTTCATATTATTATGAACAAATAAATTCATGTAATAGTATATATGATTCATCTTAAATTAGCCTGAGAAGCTAAACGTTCGTAAAATTCATCTTATTTGCAAGGGTATCGTAAAATACGGATTTATTATTATTATTTAAACAACACTATAAAAAATATTAAAACAACCCTACAAAAATACTTAAATATGAAAGAACTTAATAATACTTAAATTACATCATAATTTATTCATAAAATTAATGAAAGGCACAATATTTGGTTTCAATATTTTCATAATTGAATTTTTGATGTTAGCTTATATTTTCTAAGCACCTGTATAGTCTGCACCTGTTTTGTTTTCTGAATTAGTTATTAATTATGATTTAAAAAATGAGATATAAATAAAAACATTAGTTGAAAATAATTAAACCATTACTAACATCAGTTCACAGGACCAAAGGCATGAATATTTCACTATCGCATTTATTTATTTAAATAGTTATCATTATGTATATACCATAGGAGAAAAGACGGGTGGGCTGGCGACACTCTTGTATTTGCGGCGGGAAAGAGCTGGCGACAAGCGACAACTGACGTCAGCTGTGTGACCTTGACGAACCCCCCACTGCAGGCGGCAACGAGCGACGAGCTGTCGCTAGCGACCAGGTCGCTCCTAATTTTTATTTGCGGCAGGCCTTAAGGGGCTCTTTCTTCTTTGGGAAGTGGTGAAAGTCGCAATGTGCAAAGTCTTTCATTTTTGAACTGCAATTTTTCATCTTTGAACTGTAGGCGCTGCAACGCCTCTGGTGTGTGGTGACTCGTGTGCGGGCGGACGTTATCGTACTCCAGAAGAGGGTCCAAAGCTGCCATTCAATCCTGGTGTCGACAACAACTCCGGAATTCCTCTGCGACGGGTACACCCAACTAGTCACGCGTTGGCGCAATGCGTGGAAAGGGATGAGGACTATGTCGAAAAGTGAATAGTGCATTACATAGAGGACAAATGTGAGTATAAGATACTAAAAGAATTTTGAAAATCGGTTAACAAATAAAAAAGTTACAGCCATGGAGACCTTATTTATCAATCGCCCCTCGTATGTACAGGAGTCGCTGAAGAAGTTGCTTCCGAAGATTAAGGACCATCCCAATCCTCTGGTTGCAGATATTCTGGAGCATCCACTCACGTTCAGAAATTTCCTCAGGCATCGCAGGCCTCGTCACTAACTGGACAACATTTTCGACGACATCCAAAAGGCTATCTTTCCCGAATGCTGGATCTCCTATCTCCTCGTGTCCCGTGACCCTTGTCCCTCGTCAATCTACAATCAACTCTATCGTCCTGATAGGCAAGGACTTCATCTTATCCTCTTAATGACTTAACTAAGTTTCATCTGGCTTCTTGCTTAACTAAGTGTACTTCCCCTGGTTACTTCCTGGACAAGTATGGCAGTGAAAGCGTTGCTTTTGGAACGCTCGTTTCGTTTTCCCTGCGCTGTTCGATTGTCGATTGTCGAGAGTGCATATAAGATACAATCGACTGTCGATCGTCTAGCATACACATGCTTGGAAACTTCTTCGTTGAAGACTTCATATTTGTAAGTAGACTTCACAGTTTTTAGGTTTATCTTCTCTTTCAATCAATTTTGTTTATTTCGTTTACTAATTCGATAGGATAAGTTTCGTAATTATTATTTTCGAAAGACCTTTTTCCCAGTTTGGGATAATTAAAAACCAGCTACGTAACCGTCTGTCTGTTCAAATGATAAATGCGATCATGAATGTAAGATATCATTTAGAGCGAAATGATATGACATGTGTGAACTTCAAACCCTCTGACCACATGCTTGATATAAAATGTATGAAGAAAGTGATTTTAGCGAATTTGAAGATATGTTAAATTCACTGGAAATACCCTTTGATCAATAAAAAAGTGATTTTTTTAAAATGCAATAGCCTTTTTTTTTCTGTTAAAATGTCACAATGGAATTTTCGACGGTTTTTATGTAAAAGACAGCGGAAAACAGCGTATATTTTCTGAAATCCAGCGAAAGAGCCATCAGAAAATCTGGCAACACTGGCTGGTCCCTGGCGTTGGGATTAATTTCCTCGCAAACCTAATTAAGGACGTTTCCCATTCTATTATCATTCTGATCGTTCACAAGCGGGTCCCTGGCGTAGAATTAATTTTCTCGCAAACCTGTTAATTGTTAAGATTCACCTCCGGACAGACCTTCTCATACACTATATTGCCAAAAATGACCGGACACTTTCGATTTTAGACGTTTTGTAGAATATCTAGAAAAATACTTGACAAATTATACTGAAATTGTAGGGGTGTAAAGAGCATGTTACACCTCATATACTTCAGTGAAGGTTTTGTCCCGATGGCAAATAGGGGGCCAGCAATAAATTGAACAAAAAAATAATGTATGGGATGTACATGTAAAAAATAATGCTTGAAATGCATTGAAGCTATAGCATATGATTAGACGGCTTCTTTTACTGATCTGTGTCCATTTGTATAATAATAGCACATATATTCATGAGTTATAAAGGTTTCTTAAAAAAAATCGAAATGTTTTCGTAAGTTTTTTATTTATAACATGCAGGGTTTTCAACTCAATGCAATGCCATTTTCAGAATACTTGACATACTACAGTAGAGACAACACCTTGCAATCAGAATATAAAAATATTAAATATTTCAGGAAATATGAGCATTTTTACTAAGTAATGTTTAAATGCGCATGCGCAAGATTCACCAAAATATCTTTTACATAATTTCTTAGCCAAATGTTTAGAGCTACTCTTCTAAAAAACCCAAGAAAATATTGTGAAAATTCAGCAAGATATCGCCGATAGAATGAGTTGAATTTCAGTTGCTCTCAAAAATAAACAAAACGATAAGGGGCTTTATTCAAATTTTTATTTTTGGATCGAACACCAGTGTTAACTTCTTCTCCTTAAGGTGATATAAAGCAAATATGAAGTCAATATGCCTTCATACAATCGTAAGGAGAAGAAGTTGATACGGGTGTCCGGTCCAAAACTAAATATATGGAGAGAACCTCTTATCGTTTTGTTTATCTTAGAGCAACTGGAATTCAACTCATTCTATCGGCGACATCTTTCTGAATTTTCACGCTATTTGCCTGGGCTTTTTATAAGAGTAACTCTATACATTTGGCTAATAAATTACGCAAAAGACATTTTGGAACGCTTGCGCATGCGTAGTTAAACATTATTTAGTAAAAATGCTCATATTTCATCAAATATCTAATATTTTTATTTTCTGATTGCAGGGTTTTATCTATACTTTAATTTGTCAAGTTTCCTAAAAATGGCATTGCATTGGGTTGAAAATCCTGCATGCCATAAACAAAAAACTTACGAAAACATTACGATTTTTTTTAAAGAAATCTTTATAACTCCATGAATATACGTGCTATTGTTATACAAATGGACACAGATTAGAAAAAGAAGCCTCCTAATCATATGCTACAGCTTCAACGCATTTCAACCACTATTTTTTACAGAGTGTCACTTGGTAAATTGTGAACAGACAGCACGGAAACGGAAAATTTGCGAATGAGAAGACTTTTATTAACTAAAGAATTATATAGTGGAAGCTTGATACTATTTCGCATTCACTAGTATTAACACTCATACATTTAAACCCAGTTGAGGTGCTGGGCTGAGTCGTCGAAATAGAAATACACACACTAAATACTTTGTAGCGTGACACTGTAGACGTTGCACTCGAATTTCGGTGCACCACGTAAATCACACACAATAAACAATTAAAGGCTTGATATATTATCACTTTAACACTTTCATATAGTAGCACCGGGGCAAGATTCTTTTACCTCAAACAATGAAGCACTGATTAATTTCATGCAAAGTTTATGAATTATAAATGACTCACATTCGTTGAGGAGCATAAATTAAAGGAATACATCGGAATTCTTCACTATATGACGGAGTATTACGAAGGCACTAATTAAAATCTTGCTTAATGCACACTTTAATATAAGCCGAAGCACAGCATCACAAAACACACTTAAATGCACAAGCGGGAACCTTATTTAGTTCCGCAAAATATGACTCTGAATTCGTTTATTTCAAAGCTTTATGAACGTAGATGCCTCAAACGCTTCGATGGGCGAGAGCACTAAATTTCACTTAGGATGAATAATTATTATTACAACGTGGCACCGTACTTCTTGTGCTAAACGTAGTTAGGTGAAGCGTTAAAGAATATGGCCGTAATGAACACTAGTATTACGTAGGGTGAGAAGAACTTTAATATCTCCTACTTTGGAACAATGGAAAATGTCAGTCGTTAATTGTCGTCGGTCGGGCCTATTTGTCACAACGTGTAGCAACCCTCAGAAGGAAAATGCGTAACAGATGGATTTCTAAAACAAGTGCAAATGATAGAGCTTTAGAATAAAGAAAACTGTTCCGTTAATAATTGTACGCCTTAGCCGGTCTTAAGTACGTTAAGGAAAAATGGTCAGAAGATTGTGGCATTAACCTTTATCGTCGAACTGACGGAAAATTCAATTGAGGAAATAAACAGCCGGTGCCTCCTTCCAAATAGTTTGCGAGCGAGAATGGGAAAATTCCTATAAACTCGCTATAGTGTCCGTTTTCGGAATTTAAGTCCGGGAAAATGTAAGAATATGAATGTTGTACCGATGGGTCGTTTATATGGTTGCCAAGTTAAACTGGGGTGACCACGTCTCCTACACGCTCAATAAGGCCAAGAAGGCAAAGTTCAGTCTGGTTACTCTTCTGCAGCGAAACAGCGCACTTAAAATAGATAGCAAACTTTTGCTTTATAAATTGGTCATCTGAACCATTCTTCTTCATGGCATGCCTGCCTGGGCTACAATATGTAAGTCCAGAAGGAAGTACCTCCAAACCTTCCAAAACGTTACCTTCAGGACAATTGCCCAACTTAACACGAGAGTTGTAGCCAATACTTCCATTGCTGAAGATTTGGATATACCTCCAATTGGTAGCTATGTACAGGAGTCGCTGAAAAAGTTGCTTCTGAAGATCAAGGACCATCCAAATCCTCTGGTTGCAGATATTCTGGAACACCCGCTCACGTTTAGAAGTTTCCTCAGGCATCGCAGGCCTCGACACGTTCTGGACATCAATTTCGACGACATCCAAAAGGCCATCGTTCCAAAGTACTCGATCTCCTAGCTCCGTGTCCCTCCTCAATCAACAATCAGCTTTATCGTCCTGATAGGAAAGGACTCCATCTTATCCTCAGGATGACTTAACTAAGGTTCTTCTGGCTTCTTACCTAGTTCAGTGTACTTCCCCTAGTTACTTCCTGGAAGAGTATGGCAGTCTAAGCAGACTGCTCGTTTCGTTTTTCCCTGCACTGTTCGATTGTCTGCGTTAAGGATATCATTAATGTATTTTAGTGATCTCCAAAGTTTCCAAGAACTTAAGTTGTCTCCAATCGTTAATTTTATGCAGAATCCAATATCCATCTGGTTTAGCACCGTGCCCAGTCTTTATAATGAGCTGCGCAAAACTGGAACATTCTGGTCGGTGATTCTTTATGTACTGGAAATGTTCTTTAACGAGATCCTCCTTCTAGATTGTCCTGTATATATGATTGCACTATTATCACATCTCAACTCGTATACTCCGGCGGTATCACGTCTTTTTCCGAACCAAGGAGCTTTCTGAGCGTGTGCGCACTCTTAAAACGGATCCTATGTCCAAACCCCCTAGCAATCTTATCTAGACCTCTGACCAAGGGTTTATGGTCGGCAGCACCAAGAACTTGTGTTTTTCTTTTCCAGTTCCAGGTTCGTTATTTCCAACACCACCTCTTTTCTCCTGTATTTCTTGATCAGGATGTTAACCAAGTCGGGCCTCTATCTGCTGATAGGCAGCAGCTTTATGTGTGAAGCAGTAGTTAGAGTTATTTTTAATAAAAGATGAGATAAAGGTAGGCTTCCTATAAATCCCAAAGATAAGTCTACCATTATCCTACGGATTTCAAAGTCAAGAAACGGAAGTTTGCAATCTTTTTCAAGTTCCATAGCGAACTTAGTAGTAGGTGTTACCTTATTTAGTTCAGAGAGAAAGGTATTAAGGTCCTGTTTTGATGTGTCGAATACTGCAAAGACATCATTCACATATCTACACCAAACGTCAGGGAAATAAGTGAATGACTCCCGCGCTTTGTTCCAAAGTTGCGGAGGTAGAAATCGGCTAAGAATGGGCTGATGCAACAGTCTATGGGAGTGCCATCAGTCATTTTGTAAAACTGTCCGTTGAACTGGAAGATGTTATTGTGGCAACCTAGTGGCAAGCATGATGTCCCTGGCTTCACCCAGTGGGATGTCGTTGGCATCCAGGACTGATTCTAAGATGTCAAAAGTATCCTTAATTGGTATACTGGGGAACAGGATACTATTATGCAATCTGTGGTGATATTAATATTGTTGAGTTTGTCTATCAACATTTTACTGTTTTTGATCGAGAAATCGTGTCCAGGGAGTGTTAAGGTACGGAATTTTACGTTAAGGAATTTGGCCACCAGATTGGTCGGGGAATTAACGTTATCAATAGGCCTATACTGGTTTCCCGGTTTACGTACCTTGGGAAGATAGTATAACCTGGGTACACAGGGTTACTAGGGAGGAAAGAGCTCATTTTTTGGTCTTGGAATAGATACTTGCATCCAACCACTCTATATATATCAAACGGTGTTTCCATCTTTCTTTTCACTTCAATTATGGTTCAAGCTCAAAGCTTATAGCTCTCTTTTTTAGGGACTCGTGGAATGATCGAGGTTATTTGAGGCTTTCTACGCCACCAATCCAAGAGATCATTCCCAAGCTAAAACTCATCGTAAACTTGTCTATTTTTATATTTCTATCTCAAAGATTTTTATCCGCAGAAAGAATGTAACATTTTTTGTAACCTCTTTCTTCTTCATCTTATTAATTTGAATTCGTAGCCTCCCTGATTTGAGGAATGAAGAAATCGTCGTCCGTCTTCTCTGGATTCATTTTACGAAGCCGCTTCTAAAAACTATCTTCTACTCTCTCTCCCCACTGCTCTATTGTTTCTTTGCAACTCTTGCAAACACAACAATTACGCTCAAGATAATTCAACGTAAGACCTTTTTTAAAAGTTCATAACAATGTATTTTATTACACACTTTTATTGAACTTCACTTGTTTGTGTGTTTGTGCGCGAATTTTGTAATCAATATTTTGCCACTTCCTAACTACCTACAGCTCTGCAACTTTTCCTAACGGTGTCTTATCGTTGACAATGCATGTTTCAATTGTTAATTTCACTAATCTTTCATTTATTCTTAAGTTATTTAATATTTAAATATATTATGTATTCCATGAAATCATGAGGTAACGACTGCCTGTATTGATGTTTATTGTTATCGTTGTTAATTGTCTTATGTAATTGTTGTTAATTTGATCATCAATGCTAGCAAAGTTGTTGATTGTGACATCTTTGTGGAGAGTATCGTTTATGATTAGCCAGCAAACGCTTTCCCGAGATGCAAACGTAGCCGACTGGGCCAACCATTGATATTTAATACTACTGGATGGCTGACTTAATAGCGAATGTTCCTGGCAAAAAAGTCCTCTAAGATTATCGAGTAATTGTGTCATGCCTGTCCAATATCAACGATAGACTATGTATGCTAATTTTACGAACTTTGGAAATTTTTCTTTATATAATTTTAATCGAAAAATAAGATAAAATGTGCTACATGGAAAAAATTATGCATTTTTTAAGAATTTCACTGAATCTCATTGTAATCGAATCCTCAAAGGTCATCGGTTACTTGTGTCAGATAACAATGGTTCTGGATGGCTAACTCAGGCAGAATCTTTTTCATGCAAACTCGCCTTGAGTGAGCCATCCAGTAGTATTAGATATCAATGGGGCCAACACAACAACACCTCAATTTAAAGCATGAGCGCGAAAACGTCATATATTGTTACATCATCATGCGGAGTCATAATTTAGGGCTTATTATTGGTAGAAATACGATTAAACATGACTCCGTATGATGATGTAACAACGTATAAACTTTTCGCGCTCAGGCTTTGAGTAGAGGTGGTGTTGACTGGGCAGATACTTCCAAGGTTTTATTTGGTTTTGTAGTTATATTCAATATTAAATTTGAAAATAAAATACTATATATCAGCACACTTTTACCTTTTTTTTAAATTAAATTTTTTATTTTTTATTGCACTTTTTAAGGTGAAAGTGTGTGCTTTAAAATTTTTATTTTATATATTTTTTTCAATTTTTACCGTTTATTCAGTAAATCTGTTTATTTCTCTGATTCTGTTTTTATTTTTATTTTATTTTTTTTAGTAACTTTCGGATGGGATATCGAAGAAGATTTAGCAGAAAGGCGGGGTCAAGACAACCTTATTAAGTCCTTCATGAAAAAAAATAAAGATTATCTCTTTAATTGCGATAAAAATAAGCAGTATATTACAGCTTTCTATTTTTGGGCGCTTCATAATGAAAATATGATTTTTGCTGCCATTTTGTCGCTGGATGGCGTTGCAACTTGTTTTTTTGACCCTCTGACTGGGGAGTAGGAGCTCGGGGGAGATTTGGGTGCCACTGATGACGTTGCATCTTTTGTGATGTTTTCACTGTCACCCCCAATCCATCTCTGCATTTTTACCCAGATGGGTTTCACACATCAATAAAAATTTTCGTTCCTCCCCTCCACATTCCCGAGTCCTATTTTTCCCTTCTTACTTTTGATTTTTCAATAATAATAATAATAATAATAATGGCGAGTTTATTGGTTCTCTAATTTTTCACTGGTTTTAAATGAATGAATATAACGTAAAATTAATGATAGACGAAATTAGTGCCATTATGGTTCATTTATTTATTTATTAGTTAGGTACAATACATCGGAGCTCGTCTATTTAACCATAATTCAATGAGAGTTTTCATAAATTAATGCGAAAATTAATTTTGAATGGGTAAAAAACGCCGCGGCCTCAGGGAAAAGCAAGTCACGTGACTTGAAAACCAGTAAAAAAAATAAACGCCTCAAAACAGGTCACGTGGGTGAAATCTGGCTCTCTGATTGGTCACTGTGCGGCGTTTAACAAGGCACTCTTTTAGAACATCTACTCAATTGCTTCATTGTTTCGTATATGGATTCATGCCCTCGTCGCGAACACCATTATTCTCCCATTTCCTGGAAGAAGAAATTCAGGTTCGACCCTCCATGTGCCTCATCCTGTGTGATATACTTTCCGCCATGCTTTGGAACATTGTGGTGGATGGCCTCATTTCCAGTCTTCACAATCATGGGCTTTACGCCCAAGGATACGAGGATGATATTGTCATCTATGTATTCGGGATTGATAAATTTACTTTATTGGACCTGATCCAATCTGCTTTGCATGAGGTTCAAACCTTGGGCAATGAACGGAATTTAAGGGTAAACATTTTGAAAATCACTCTTGTATCCTTTACTTGTCGCAGGGAAACGATTCCTTTTGATCACATATCCACTTTGTTTGGAGAGAAGATCATTGTGAAGAACGAAGTTAAATACTTGGGGTTATCCTCGATAGTAAGATGATATGGAATGAACATCTTGACAATAAAATTAATCAAATCAAGTTTGCATTCTTACTTAGTCACAGAGTCCTAGGTAAATCATCGGCCTTGTGGCTCAGTGGTTGCGTGATCGCCTTTGATGCCCGACGACGCGGGTTCGACCCTGGATGAGGAA
This sequence comes from Rhysida immarginata, assembly GCA_023313115.1. Taxonomy (NCBI): domain Eukaryota; kingdom Metazoa; phylum Arthropoda; class Chilopoda; order Scolopendromorpha; family Scolopendridae; genus Rhysida; species Rhysida immarginata. The sequence continues at coordinate 1,110,607 of JAHWFO010095817.1, read as the reverse complement.
GACGAGGATTTTTTCAGGGGGAAAATCCTGAGATCACGCACTTCCTTCGGAAGGGAAGTAAAGTCGCTGGTCCCGTTTAGTCGTTTGCCGGATGCACGTTAAAGAACCTTTGCGAGGCAAAATTTACGGCCTCTATAACGCCGTCTTGAAATGACCTTAGCAGTTGAAAAGGACGTTAATACCAAACAAACCAAACCAACCTAGGTAAATCCAGGGGTCTCACTTCTACAATGGTGCACTGGTTATACGTCACAGCTATTAGATAAATTTTAACCTACTGGTCCCTGTTTGGTCGCATAAGACTCAACAATTGACCGTTAGAACCAATCTAGCCTCCCTTCAAAAGCTGGCTTGCCTGTGTATCAAGGGCTCTGTCACATTTTACAAATGGCTTCCGATTTTAAGGAAACTCGAATTTTCCCTAAGCACTCGAGCGAGGTCATTATTCACCCTGTGGTAGGTGGGGAAGGGGGGTGTCACCGTTTTTCCAAAGATGCCATAATCTGGTATATGGATGGCTCTAGACATCATGGCCATGCTGACCTAGGTGTTTACTGTGGTAGTCCTAAAACCCTCCACCTTGGTCGGCTTGCTTGTTGACTCAAAATTCTAGGCAAAGATGTTGGCCATTATTTACTGTTTGGCCAACATTATATATAGATAAACTTTATGTTCATAGGAAAATCCATGGAGCAATTAACCTGGAGGCGAAACTGGACGAAATTTTTCGTACTTCCGTTTTTTAGCGACAACTGGTGTACGGCATATAAATCACAAGTACGGAACTAAAATTATGTGTAGCTATCCTATTTTTGCTTGAAGGGCTGACCTCATTTTAAAATTGTAACTGACATGATCGTGTCGAACACATCATCTATCTGAAATACATAACTACTTTGAAAACGATATTTAGACATTGTCTAACGCATTTTGATAATGTCTAAAAGAAAACAAGGAGGATCCCAGTGTATTGCAAGTTATTGCGGAAATAATTCAAAGAAAATCCTGAACTTTCTTTTTCCGAGTTCCTAATGACGAGTTAAGGTAAATATTCGTTGTAGAAAATGAGCAAACGAAACTATTATGACATTCTTGTTTATAACATAGTATATTTTATCGGTAAATGTTAACTATCTGCACATCGCGCGATGACTGATCATGCTACCAAGGTAAGTGAAATTTTTACTAATTTAACCATCTAACGTGACCAAATAGAAAAGGGGGTATATATCAGTTCGTAATAGGGGGAGCCTTTAAAAAATAAATTCATTTACCTTAGTCGCATGATCAGTCACCACGCGATGTGTAGATAATTAGCATTAATTATTTTATCCATATATATAAAACATATATTTTAACATATTTTAACACACCCCTATTTCCTTTACAGAAGTAAGGAATGATTAACTTTACTCGAAAGATTTGATCTCGTTCAATCTGTTCGAGTACTAAAAATTTTGGATTTTTGAAATTTTGACTTCGGATTCTTAAAGATCACCAAAAAGTAGAATATGAATGTCTCCACCAAATGAATTTTCTAATATATTTTTTATATTTTAATAAAATGAATTTTGTAATATATTTTTTTATATTTTAATAAAATGAAATTTGCAATGAACTTTGTAAGATTATTTTTATTTATACAAAACTTTTTATTAAAAACACCTAATATGTATCTTATGAATATGAATATATTTTTATGGAAAAATTATAAGATTGTTAAAAACATTAACATTAGAAAATATATCTAAATAAATGCATTTTAATTGAATTTAAATTTTTTTATATTAATTAAAATAAATAAGAGTAACAGCAACCATGAAGCTAGGAGCCTTCCGTTCATCCAGCAATGCATTATGGGAAATCTTTAGTTCGTAATTTATATGCCGCCCACTTGGCGGCGCTGATTATCAATACGAAAAAAATAGTATAGGGAACTGTTTGAGTTTCGCCTCCAGGTTAATTGCTCCATGGGAAAATCCTCATACTCAACGACAGTCAGGGGACTTCAAGGCCAATAAATCCTACAAGGTATCTTCTAAACTTTCCTTGGAATGTCGACAGCTCCTACAGATCCTTGTTCTCCATAGTATCATTACATTGCAAGGGGTACCGGGACACAATAGCATAGGTGGTAATGAGGTTGCTGATAACTTACCCAAACACGGTGCTAAATCGGCACCTTTTGTTCCTAAACCTTTCTGCGGAATCTCTAATCAAACCACAATCACAGAGATTAATAAAATCTCTCACAAAGAGATGACGAGAAGATGGGAACAGACCACTGATCAGAGACCTGCTAGGCTCATGATTAAGAGACCTCTCAGAGTCAAACATACAGTATTCTACAACTCCATGAAATCATTAACAATACTAACAAGTAAATATTAATAAATTACTTCTGCCAGAACTCATGAGATTTTATACAATTACCTTATTTAAGTTAAACAATTTAAGTTTATTTCAAGTGGTTTATAATGAATAACTTACTTGTTGACATGAGTAGTAGCAGCAGGAATCTGGATTCCATAACCAATTATTCTGCAAAAAAAGGAGGAAAATCTCTATCATATTTTTTTACTTAAAATTCTGTACTGCTTGAGCACATTTAGGAGATTCCTAAAAATTCTGATCATTTCCGTGCATTTGAAAAACGGGCGAATCCATTCCGAAAATAGGATATTACTAACAGTTATTAGTATGGAAAACTTAGAACTAATAAAAAACTCTTTCACCACAACGATTATAGATTGAAAGAATACAACCTGATACTGGAAGTACTTTTCGGAAGCAATTGCTTCCATCATTCAGCAGCCCAGGAGCACCTCACGGAATCTGAGAGAACTGCCTGTGTCTCGACAATCGACAATCGAACAGTGCAGGGAAAACGAGACGACTGGTCCGAAAGCAACGCTTTCACTGCCATACTCATCCAGGAAGTAAACAGGGGAAGTATACTGAATTAGGCAAGAAGCCAAATGAAACCTAGTTAAGTCATCCAGAGGATAAGATGGGGTCCTTTGCTATAAGGACGATAGAGTTGATTGTTGATTGACGAGGAGCACGAGGAGCTATGAGATCCAGTATTCGGGAAAGATGGCCTTTTGGATGTCGTCGAAATTGATGTCCAGAACGTGTCGAGGCCTGCGATGCCTGAGGAAACTTCTAAACGTGAGCGGGTGTTCCAGAATATCTGCAACCAGAGGATTTGGATGGTCCTTGATCTTCAGAAGCAACTTTTTCAGCGACTCCTGTACATAGCTACCAATTGGAGATATATGGAAATCTTCAGCAATAGAAATATTTGTAGCGACTCTCCTGTCAAGTTGGGCGATAGTCCTCAGAGTAACGTTTTGGAAGGTTTGGAGATCCTTCCATCTGGATCTGCATACTGTAGCCCAGGCAGGCATACCATAAAGAAGAATGGTTCTTATAACCATCTTGTAAAGCAGAAGTTTGGTATCCACTCCAAGAGCGCTGTTTCGTCCCAGAAGGGCAACCAGACTGAACTTCGCCTTCTTGGCTCTACTTATCGCATAGGAGACGTGGTCTCCCCAATTTAGCCTGGCATCTACCACCACACAGAGGTATTTATAATTTTTTACCCACTCGAGCTGTTTACCAGAAAGGAAGAGGGAGTTCGGGGGTTTTCGAAGTTTCTTCGTAATGAACATCGCCTTGCACTTGTCAACGTTTAAGTCGAGTCTCCACTTTGCAAACCATTTCTCGCACAGATGTAAGGCCTTTTGTAACCGTGATATGACGTGAGCGGGATTTCGGTCAGTAGTCATGATGGCCGCGTCGTCAGCGAATAGATATAACTTGCAATTAGTAAAAGTTGGGAAGTCATGGATGAAAAAGTTGAATAGTGCAGGGCCCAAGACAGAACCCTGGGGAACACCAGCGTTGACGTCACAAGGATTAGACATGGAGCATCCAACCTTGACACGAAATGTCCTGTTTGACAGAAAGGAACTAATCAATGTAATGAGTTCGTCCGAAAAACCGCAAGTAATCATCTTGTATATGAGGCCATTGTGCCAAACCTGATCAAAAGCTTTACGGACATCCAAAAAGACAAGACCACCGTACTTGGCACAGTTAAGCGGAGTGTTTAGATCTGCAACAAGACGCCAGATCTGAAGTTGACAGGAGTGACCTGGGCGAAAGCCAAATTGCTCATCCCGAACGAGATTGTTTGCTACACAGAATTCGTTAAACCTCTTCAGAATGCAGCGTTCAAAGACTTTGGATAACATAGGTAGTAAGCTTATGGGCCTGTAGCTGACAGCAAGAGCAGGGTTTAGACCAGGCTTTGGTATGGTAACTATGACGGATTCTTTCCACTGGTCGGGGAAGTAACCAAGTTTCCAGCAGTCGTTCATGGCTTTGGTAATGAACGAGACAATATTAGAAGGCAAGTTCTTGAGCGCACTGTTTGTAATGGAATCAATATCTGCTGCTTTCTTGGTTTTAAGTCGCTTGATGACGTCGGAGATTTCTTGGGCACTAATGACTTCCGTAGGGGTGGGGACACGATGAAGGTACTAGTAAGCGATACACCCATCGTTAACTATCTGAGTGTTTTGGAGGCTGTCCAAGTTTGTCTCACCAGGCGTGGTAAATTGACTTTTCAGGGAATCAGCGATCAATTGTGCCTTATCCCCGTCGCTGGTGACAACGTTGCCATTGCCTGCAAGCAGTGGCGGCAATTGAATTGGTCTGTTACCTTTTAAGGCTCTCACAGTTCCCCAGAGAGAGTTGTCCTGGACAGTCAAGGATTTCAGTTTATCGGTCCACCTTTGATTTCGTAGTGCTTTAACCTCCTCCTGCACCTTGCGAGAAAGCCAGTTGTACTTAGTCTTGAAGAAGGGAAGTCGCTTACGCTGCCATAATCTTCTGTAAGAGTTTCTTTCGAGAATAAGACGCCTGATATAAGGAGGCAGGTCGAGGTGTTCAGGACGCTTTCGATCAGTAGTGGAAGTGCTGGAAGCTGTAGCATCATTGTGGAAGTGCTGGAAGCTGTAGCATCATTGAACCTGTGTCTTGAAACAGCTGAGTATATAAAAGGAACAACGACCAATAAAAGAAAAACATAAAAATCATTTTCTCTGATTGGTTACTTGGTTCAACCACCGAATTAGTGGGGAGTCGCTGATTGGGCCTCTATCTAGGTTAAGTAATAAATTACTATCCGATTGTTGGATAGCAATGCTTTCGAAAGCATCCAGCAGGTGTTTCTTGTTTATTGATTTTATCAGATGTACATT
>JAHWFO010095817.1:1023130-1105327 GCA_023313115.1 Rhysida immarginata | reverse complement strand
AATGTACATCTGATAAAATCAATAAACAAGAAACACCTGCTGGATGCTTTCGAAAGCATTGCTATCCAACAATCGGATAGTAATTTATTACTTAACCTAGATAGAGGCCCAATCAGCGACTCCCCTCTAATTCGGTGGTTGAACCAAGTAACCAATCAGAGAAAATGATTTTTATGTTTTTCTTTTATTGGTCGTTGTTCCTTTTATATACTCAGCTGTTTCAAGACACAGCTCACCACCTATGGGACGGAACCTAGGCTGAGGACGATCAGGACGATCAAAACGGACTAGCTCTTCAAGGTATCACTCTTCGAGATTGTCCTGGCCCGCCTTAAACCGGTTGACCCAATCAAACACAGCTGATTTCTTAAGGGCAGTATCCCCGTACGCCTGTTTCAGTGCTTGCAGTGTCTCCATAGCACTTTTTCCAAGCATGAACATGAACTTGATGTTTGCTCTCTGCTCAAACTGGGACATCACGCCAACGTGTGTTATACCCTCTTACAAGCACACGCTACAGCTCCCGAATGACACATCTGAAAACGATGCAAACCACACGTGCGCACGCTTGGGATGTAGAGGGCGCCTATTACAGAGCGGGTTTTCCAGACTTATGGCGCTCACCGGCCAGACAACAATTCCGGGAACTTCTTGATATTCCCTTGTAGGTGATAATAGGGACAAAAGATATATTTGAAAACTGAGAGCTTGGCTTTGTTTTCCAGCTGACGTTTCGTTATGTCGGATCGGTGCAGCAAGCTGTGTCAGACATGAACTCTGCCAAACTTTATTTATTTCAATTAAAGTAGTAGCAGCAGAAACTATATGGAAACTGAGTAGAGAGATGAATTCGTGAATTCGCGAGAGAGCAGGTTCGAGACTATCAAAGAACTCCACGAAGTGTATGCAATGCCCGATGAATACGAGGGGATCGACCAAAACTAAAAGCCCAATAGAGCACATTAGCAAGATGAAAGGCTCTAGCAGTGGAGCGCCTTGCAAATGACGGCAAGCAAGAAGAAGATAATCCTCAGAATTTCAGAGAATAGAAACATGAAGACCGAGAGTCATATGGCCTCCCTCATAAGACAGTTCTCTGATGCCGTTAACAAGCGGTGGGCATTGACGCGTCAAAAGTCATTTTAACATTTTTTAAAAATTCCAAATGATTTTGATTCCATTTTATTAAATCAACATGTGTAATTTTATATTCGATGTACGAGAAAGGAAACTTAGTCTCCCTGGGTTAAGTTTCATATTTAATATAATATATGAGTGATTTATTTAATTTTTAGTAGAGGTTTTGAAAGATAATCTTAATTAAATAAAATATCATATTTCATAAAATTTAAATCATGATTTATTTATTTTTAGTGGCTAAAAATTCGCTATTAGAGTTATTAACGAATTTTCCATCACATTTCTAGTTAACTAAAGTTAATTAATTTATCTAGTTAAACTATCTCAACTAAATTGAATATCTATAAAACGAACACTTACTCTTTTAAGTGATAAAAAGCCAAAAATTGAAATAAACAAACAAAATACGAAACTCCAACTGAAATAAATAAAAATGTAAGGATTTTATAGAATATCTATATTTAGAATAAATATTAAAATTTCCTATTTTTAATTAACGCATGCTTCTGCATTCACATTTATAAATGACTTTGGATTTAAAACTTTAAAATGGAATTTAGAACGTGAACGAGCTCGGAAAGGATTTATTCAATAAATATTAATTTAGATGTGTTTTTCTCCTCGCGTTTATTCACTTTTTTGTGTGGCAACACCTTCTTTGTTGAGGGAGGGGACAAAGCATGGGTTCAGTTACACTACGTTGTGGCAAGCCACATGTGTTAAATTATGGATATTGGAGAATCTGGTCAAAGGTATAGAGGGAGAAAATAGATTGTTTACCGAGAATGAATATTCTGGGACCAGATGTAGGCGGGTCGAAGACAGAAAGTCAAAAACAAAGAAGTGAACTTTGGATTCTGTGGGCAGCCATTTGTCATCCAATGATCACGTTAATGATGGAAGCTGGAAGAAATAACAGTGAGTACTACTCATTGAGTAGGCGCTTTTCCAGCTGTGATTGAGGGAATGCACCCGTTTGGAGCACCGATTGACGGAATGCATTATGATGGAGGACCTGTTGCTGATTGGTCCACGGTTCAATGCCGATTTGGCAACGAACTCTTGGAAGTTTGAATAGTCAGGAGTGTGGTAGAATTAAACCTAGCTAGGCGCGAGAATCCTTGCTCTATTTTTAGTATAACTCGGCCTTCATGTTCGCAAATTTTGCGTTCGTGAAAAATTCCAAATTAGTATTATTACCATTTTTTTTTTCCATTATATCTTGTAATGCACAAGATTTTATGATTTTTGTCGAGAAACGAGGATTTTTTTTAATGAAGTTCTTATCGCAGCGCCTTTGCATTATCAATTCCATAGTTGTACCTTAACTTACTAGTTTTATTCCCCCGTTCGCGATTGAAGTACCGGAGAACCGTGAGATCGTTATCGTAAGCCACGCCAAACTAAAGACCACCTGAGAGTCGCTGCCCATCTCGAGAAGGAGATCCAGGATTCCACAGGAGAGCAAAGCTGTGCGTGGATAGACCAGAGTGGAAGCGAGGGCAGTTTGAGAAGACACGGAATAGCTAAATACCGATTCTTGTCTCTATGGCCAAACATTTTTTTTATACATTACTAGCTGTTTTACCCAGCGTTGCTCGGGCTCTTTTTTGATGAAATGTTGCAATTTCTGTGTGTGAATATTAAAAAAAAGAATACATGAAAAAAGGGGTGTCTGCTTAAGACCGCACGACCGAAGTGAAAAATCTATGGCCATTGTAATCGATTCTAAGTAATAATCTTAAGTAATAAGCCCAGAAAGTAATGCATCATCCCCAACAATGGTACAATTTTTTTTCTCCATCCCCAAACTTGAGATATGCATTCTTTGAAGTTTTTGGAGTGCGCGTGCAAAGTTTTTTGCGTTTAGCACTCCGACAGATAGCATATGTGCAGCAATGGGACAACATGGCGTCTGTAAGTGATGCACCTTACAAGCAGCGTGTCATCATTGAATTTCTCACTGCAGAGCAAGAAACGGTTGGAAACATTCACAAACGTTTATTTGCAGTTTATGGAGCATCAGCAGTCGACAGAAGTACGGTTAGTCGCTGGGCACAGAGGGTGAGGCCATCAGAAAGCGGTTCGGCGGACCTCCAAGATTTGCTGCGGCTGGGTGAACAGAACAAGGACTGGTACCGACAGGGCATACACGCCCTTGTGTCTCGCTGGAGCAAGGCCATAGAACGGGACGGAGATTATGTGGAAAAATAGGCAGTGTAGAAGAAACGTCATTCTTTCGTATGTATAAGTTTCATTGTGCTCAATAAATAATTGTTGAAGAAAAAAATTGTGGTGCATTACTTACTGGGTACCCTCATATATAGGGTTAATAAGAAATAGGTTTCACACTTCAGAGGGCTGTTGAATGCTTTCTATTGGTCCGGATGAGATAAAATTTGAACTACGGATAATTCAAATGATGTGCTTGACAATTATTAAATAAAAAATTTTAGTACAAATATTCACCAATAGATGATGATTTAACACAAATGGTATTTCTTTGCATACATAAAAAATGTGAAACAGCATTATTAGCATTATTCTTCAGATAAAATTCTTAATTCTTCATTATATTGATGCATGACACGTCGTTATGAGTTGTTTGATATATTAAATGTTATGTCTTTGCACTTATACTTTCATGCTATGTCCTATAATAACAATTGGATTCGCAATTCCTTCGAAGAGACAACGAATCTGAAATCTGCATTAGGCGTAAATGAAAAAGAACAGCTTCTTGAAATTTCCACTGATTTTCAGTTACAGAAAAGTTATAAATCTTTTTCATTAATTGTTTTTTGGTTAGATTTAAAGGAAGAGTTCCCAGTGTTAGCGAATAAAGGTCATAACAGCTTTATTATTTTTTTCATCCATATATTTGTGCAAAAAGTCCTTTTCCTCATATGCCTATTTAAAGAATTAATACAGAAATAGGCTTTGTGATGAAAATGATTTGAGACTTTATATAACTTCTGCGGTTCCTGACTTCAAAGCTCTGTGCCATGCAAAGCAGGCGCATCCTTCTCACTGAATTCCAAGGAAGAGGTATGCAACTCTTTATTAGAAAATAAAAAACTTTATTAAATATCCATAGTATTACTTAATCTTTGTCTCATTATTTCCTTATATTTTTTGTAGCATTACAAAATCTTCCTAATGCTAAAAAAAGTTGTAGGTTGAGAAAGATGTTTAAAATATTGCATCTATTCTTACCCACTGTGTAACTTAAGCTGCAAATAGACTAACTTTAGAGGTTAATTTAAGGTTTAACTTTTGGTTGCAATTAAATTCGACATGAATTTATTAGTCGAGATTTTGCGCAACTCAAATCTTTGTGAAAAGGGTTCGCGACTCGAAAAAGTTTGGGAAACACTGGGTGAAACCATAGCTAATCAAGTTGCAAGCAACTATAACTAATTTGGTGTTAAATAAACATCTATTTTTTCGTTATACAAATCATCTCCTTTGTTCACTACTTCCACTGCGCAAACACAAAAAAAGCCGTGATAATCGTCAACCACAAAAAGAATTCATATGAAAGATTCCTATTTGATTCCTACTTGGATTTTACTTACCTTGATATTTCAATCCTACTAACTAGAATTGTGTCACTAGCTTTTTTCCGGTCTTGAAACCACTTCTTTACTTGATTCTCTGTCCAAATCAGTTTTTCAGCAAGTTCCTCAATCTAAAATAAAAAACACTATAATTTTAAAATTTCTACGTTAAACTTGCACATCTGACTAAATGTTCCATTTAAAATAAGATATACATTATTAGTCGATTGTGTATTTTTTCCCATACATTAATGCGAATTTCCATATTCAGTAGCCGGACGTAATAGTCTTTTCTCAAATCTTCAACAGAAAGAATATGGTAGGATCGTATACTATGTCGCTTACCATCTCTTGCACCTTTTTATTAGATTCCTGAGAGTGGGGGGGGACTAATTTATGTCACAATAAATATTTTTGTTGTAAATTTTCTTTGTTTTTATTTTATTAATTTTCTCTCCCCGAATTCCTTTTATTCTTTAAAATTTTTTTGGCATTGTTTCTTCGAGCCACCAACATGACGCCACCAGAGTCGCGCCACCATTCTTTTTGGTGGCGTGTTCAGATTTTTCTGTCTCCAACGCGGCCACCGGAAATGAGTCACCCTCTGTGCACGTTGCCGCAAACGAATCGTTGCTATGGAAACCCCCTTTCCTCAACTCCCCAACAATGGTGGTGGCACGAGTTCGTGTGAAAGGCTCTACTGTGAGCAGTGTATCAACGTAGCCACGCCACCATGTTGGTGGCTCGAAGAATCGCATCTTGAGCACATCCCCTCTTCTGGCCACGCGTCCACTGGCGCCCTCACCACCACGTGTGAAAGGTTCAACTGTCAGCGCTGTAACGACCTGGCCGCACCACCATGGCCGCGCCACCATTATTAGATTATTCTCCGGTCTCCTACCCACAACCACTCCACTCCGACTTGCACTCCGAGCACCGAGCCGAGCCGCTGAGCATGTTAAATTGTTCAATAATTTTGTTAAATTATTAAATAAAAAATTGTTCTACTCTAGTATTGGTATGATTTCTATAACTAATCTTAATACTTCATATTGTAAAAAATTAAAATTGAATGATCTTTAAATACATGAATTCATGAATGTGAAGCTGAAGCAATTTTGCAAAGGCTCGTATTACTTGCGCCCTCTTGTGTGTAATTTGTGTGTGTAATGAATGCCATTGTGCCAGCGTGTAAAAGCGTATAATCTCGGAAGAGTGGGGTGTGTATTTATAAAAATTTCATTGGCAACACTGATTAATAGTGAAATTGAAATATTATTTAGGGAATGTTGCCAAAATGATAATGACATGGTTAGTGAATTTGCTACGAAGGTTAGAGCTCTCGGCAAAAAATTAAAAATTCCAGTGGAAGGGAATGATGCAGAGGCTCAAATCTGGAAAACCTTTGCACTAGAAATTATGGAGGAACAGGTTAAAAAGAAATTCATTGATGGTTTATTACCTGCATTGCAAGAACTTGTATTATTTAGAAGGCCAAATAGTTTTCAAGAAGTTATAGAGCATGCAAAGGAGGCAGAAGAGACAGAAAGAAAATTGTCTAAGAAAAGGTGTGCAATTCATATATTAGGAAGTAGGATAGAGGAAGTGAATACTCAAGCTTTCATTGATCAAGGAGAGGAGGAGCTGTTAGATTTAAAAAGAGAGGAGGTTACTAAGGCAGGATACAATAGATATAAAACAAAAAGGTATACCTTTGGTAAACAAATTGGGCATATTATTAAATTATGTAAACGTAGAAAACAAAGAAGAATATTATGTTAGTACTGTATAAAGAGAGGTCATATTCAAGAGAATTATTGTATAAAATACAAATTGGGGCAAGGATCATCTGTTAAAGTGGAAACACAACCGATTAAGGAATCAATAGGTATTAATAAAGTCATACAGACAAAAAATGTGCAAGGCCAGAAAATAAACAAACAATTCGTGTGCTCGCTACTGTATCTACAAATGCAAATGAAGTATTGATAACAGGGTATGTCAGGTCATTAAGAGTAAAATTTCTCATAGATAGCACAGCTAAGGCCACCCTATTGAGCAAGACCATGTTAGAAAAATTAATGAAGTGTCTGAGGTGAATGAACCACCCATTAGTTTAATTAGTGTAACAGGGCACAATTTGGATTCGAAAGGAACTTATTTGATTAAATATCAATTTGGTGATAGAAATTATTTATTAAAATGCTATATTTGGGATCAAAAACAAAATATTAATTATGATGCCATCATGAGACATGACACTGCAAAAATTTGGATTTATTATAGATTTTAATAAGAGTATACTATATGACAAGGTAAACAAAATTCCATTTGATAATTCTGGGGTTATAAAAATAATAGAAGTAATAATGAGATTGCAAATATTAGGGAGTATATTGAGGCTATTCCAGTGCATTGTGAGAAGTAAGTGACCATTCCAGCTTATTCTGAAATTGTATTTGAAGGAAATTTGATAAACACATCTTATAAAGGTCGAATTGGAGTGTTGGAGCCGAGGGACGTTAATGAACCAGGTTTAATAGGAGCTAAAGTTTTGGTCAAACTTTCTAATTCTAACACTATTCCTATTTGTTTAATGAATTATTCGGGAGAGTTTATAATATTGAATACAGGAAAAATCATTGGGAAATTGAATCAAGCGGAGGAGTAATTAGTTGAGTCAAATAATGTAGTGGAGGAAGGTATAAAACACAGAATTAGTAAGGAAGAATTTTTAATATTATTTTATTTGGATCATCTGAAGGGAGAAAAAAGGGAAGCTTTAGAAAAATTGTTATATATTTTGCAGATACATTTTCTTGGCTTGATTATGACATAGGCTGTTAAAAATTGTAAGGTCATAAGATTGACACAGGCACATCCCCTCCCGTTGCTCAGGCACCATATAGAATTCCTTACTCACAGCGAGGTATCATGAGAGATATGGTTAATAAATTATTAGAGCATGATGTAATAGAAAGAAGTTCAACCCCCTGGATAGCACCACTGTTCCTTGTTAAGAAAAAAGATGGTACATATAGGTTTGTGATCGATTACAGAAAATCGAATAAGGTTATTGTTCCAGACATTTTCCCACTACCAAATATTACAGAAACATGACACAATTAGAAAAATCAAAATTTTTCAGTGTCCTTGATGCCAATCAGAGATACTTTCAACTTGAGATTGGAGATTGCCCAAAAACAGGATTTTGTACTGAAGATGGTACCTATCAATTCAAACGACTCCCCATGGGATTAAATAATTCACCAGCATTATGGCAGAGAATGGCTAATTTTATCGTTAGAGTGCTTACAGACCACATATTAGTAATTATGGATGATTTTTTGGCATTTAATGAGATATTTGAAGAACATTTGATGAGTCTTAAGGCATTATTAAAATGATTGAGAGAAGCTAACTTAAAATTGAAACCACGGAAATGTCAATTTTAGAATAAAGAAGTTACATTCTTATGACACCTTGTACAGGGCATAGCTCCTGATCCGGATAAAATATCAGCTGTTCAAAATTTTGCACGCCCAAAAACAGTTAAGAAAGTACAATCATTTCTCAGATTGGCAAATTATTATAGACGTAGACGTCATGTCAAGTCCTTTAGTGCAATTGCCCAACCTTTAACTAATCTCACAAGAAAAGATATAAAATTTGATTGGAGTCTTGAAGTAGAAAACGCATTCCAAAATTTAGAACAACTTCTGATATCCACACCCATATTAAAAAGCCCAGATTTTGATCAATAGTTAATTTACCAACTGATGCAAGTTCCCATGCTTTAGGAGCAATTTTATCAGAAATTTAATGGCAAAGAGCGCCCCATAGCATATGCAAGTAGATTATTAAAGAAAAGTGAAAAAAATTTTCTGCTATAGAACGAGAATATCTCGAAGTGGTTTACACATTGAAACAGTTTAGAGTTTATTTATATGACTAGGATTTCGTTTGGTAAATAGACCATAGACCTCTGAAATGGCTATTCAATTTGAGAGACCCGTCTTTAAATTAGCGAGGTGGGCATTGTCACTGCAAGAATTTAAATTTACAATTGAGCATAAATCAGGAACAAATGCTGATAAACTATCGTGAGTCCCAATTTCAGTAATAGCAGATTATTAACCAATCATATGTAAACAGAAGGTTGCCAGAGAGCAATTTTTGGAGTCACCTTGGAACGAAATTATCGACTATTTAACGGATGATCACCGAGGAAACACTTCGAATAATTGGCCTGACAAAATTAATAATCTTTTCCTTGATGAGGATGGAGTACCATATCACAGGAATACTCCCAAGATAAAAAAGAAATATGGGAACAACTAGTCTTGCCTAGTAGCTTACGTAATCAATTTCTTTTTCTGAATCCCTATTTGCCTTGTAGTGGACATCTGAAGTCAAAAAAAAATGTGGAGTAAGTTGAAGCGAAGATATCACTGGCCAACAATGCAGACAGTTATCATTAAGTATTGTGCTGAGTGTGAAAATTGTCAATTGCAAAAACCGCGGCACAAGCAAAAGGAAAAACCGCTCATGGGTTTTCCAGTGGCAAAGCATCCATGTTTTAGAATTGCTTCAGACATCATTGGGTCGTTAACTAAATCCAATGAAGGCTACAATTATATTTTATTAGTGACAGTTCATTATAATAGATATGTGGATGCCATTCCTCTAGTTGATCAGACTGCCCAAACTGTGGGAAAAGCATTAATCACCTGCATATTTAACAAGTACAACATATTTGGTGGTTCAGGATCAAATTATATATCAGAACTGATGCAGAAAGTTTGTACAATATTAGGCATCAAACGTTTATTCACCACTGCCTATCACCCTTCCGGAAATGGGTTCTGTGAACGGCTTAATAAAAGTCTTGTTGAAATGTTGCGTCATTATGTTAATAAAGATCAATGTAATTGGTCAGAATGGATTTCTTTTATTTTATTTGGATATAACATGACCCCCTCCCCATTCTTCGCTGAGAGAAAGTCCATTCTTACTCTTCTTTGGATGAGATCCAACTTTGCATTTAACATTATTACAGCACCAAGAAAAACATGTTTTGGATGAAAATTACCAGGATGAAGTGGATGCTCGTAATATAAACTTCTTTGAAAGAGTTGAAAGGTTTTGAGAGGAGCAAGACATTAAGCAGAAAAGGTTTTATGATCAAAGGCATAAGCCATATACATTCAAAGTTGGAGATTTTGTATATTTAGCAGTCCCCCATATTAAGAAGGGAATTATCAAAAAGCTTCACCCTCCATAAGAAGGCCCATATGAGATTCCAGCACAGTATTTTCCTGTAAACTTCTTAAT
The DNA here is from genome assembly GCA_023313115.1 of Rhysida immarginata. Lineage (NCBI taxonomy): Eukaryota > Metazoa > Arthropoda > Chilopoda > Scolopendromorpha > Scolopendridae > Rhysida > Rhysida immarginata. The sequence goes on along the minus strand of JAHWFO010095817.1, from coordinate 1,095,293 downwards.
AGAGAATGTACAGACTGGAAAGAAAAAGCTTGTCCATGCAAATCACTTAAAACCGAAAGTAGGAAACCAAGCCCCAGAGCCACATAGAAAAAAGATACGTTCTCGGTCTAAGCATACTGCTGAACCTAAAGGAACTGAAGAACAGGAATCTTTGATATATCTGGACAACATTTGGTTTTCACAGGTAGTAAATGAAGAGGGAAGACCAATCGGCAATCCACACCCACCATAACAGGTTCCAAATGCACACAAGGAACGAGGAGCAGCAAACGCACCTCTACGACATAGTTACTGTTTAAGGAGTCAAGGAAGACCCCCTTATGTTCCTTGGACATTACCATCTGCGCGAGATCGAAGAATAGTTGAAGAAGTAGCTAGAAATAATGCTAATGAAGTTCCCCAACCAGAACCAGAAGTGCTAGCAAGACATACAGAAACAGTAGGCACACAGCAAGCATTAAACCCAGAGCCAGAAGTTGCTACAGAAATCACAGCAATAGGGAGTGCAAGTGTGACGTCAGTCCTTGGAATTCTTCAGTCACGTGACTCGATTTGGTTCCAAACAAGTCTTCTCGCTTCGGGATTTAACATGGTTCCAACGTAGGGGTGGAATAAAATCGCTTTGTATAAGCCCAGTGTTTATAACACATTTAAGATGTGAAATTGTTTAGTTCCTCACTGCTCAAGAAGAGCCAAAGCAGCGATTTAGACATCTGTCGTTTTCCCAAAGAAAGAAAAGTCCGCGAACGAAGGCATTCTTTTGCTAAGTGATTAAAAGTGATTAAAAAGCGTTCTAATATTAATGTATAAATTATATAATGGTATTAAATGTCTTAATAATAGTATCAATTACACAAATTAACATAATAATTTAAGAGATGTCATTTTTACTGGCCGCCCGTTTCAACGTTACTATTACATATATTGCGTGGTTCCAATGTTTGGAACCAGCGATCCCATTTCCTAGGCTCTCGGCCCGTTCATCGCGCAAATGACGTCAGCTGTGACGTAGTCACTTGCACTCCCTATAGGGGAAAATATCTTCGCATTGAATGATGGGTACAGCTGTCATTTTTTGAGGGCAAGAGGAAGGCAATCCTATACTGTTACTCATCGAAGTGCGCCATTTTTGCCCGACTTGTTATTGTATAACGATGGTAACGAGTTTTTATGTGTTTGGATGTATTGTATAACAATGGGATAAGTTCAGAGCCATGGCAGCCATGGGTCTCGATACCCTCAAAAGATGGCGGGTATTCAATGTTTATGTTTTGATATTTCTCCCTATAGCACAGGTTGCAGAAACACCTGAACAACATGAAGTAACTAAGTCACTCATAAGAACTGAAACTGCATTGAATCTTTTAACCTTTTCTGAGTGAACCTGGCCTGATTAGGCCAGTAATAGATGTCAGTTACATATAACACATTACAAATTTTAAATGCATATAACTGAAATTCTATTACAGATAAATTGCTTTATTTTTCTTCAGATGCACTTCATTACTAGTATATCCCTTCAAATTTTAAAATAAATGATAAAATATAATAAAAAATGATTTTCCACCTGTGTTGTCAAAGGAGGGGGGGGGGGGGGTGAAATCATGACTATACTAAATGCTTATAAGAAATTTTCTATTATCGATAAAAACTTCACACTACATTTGCTGAATTCTTGAAAGCTTCATTATTAATTGCAAATAAATTATATGTCCCAAATTTATTAATAATCAATAATATTCGAAATTTTAGAAAGCTTGCATATCTAGAATGGAGAAACTTAGCAACATTTAAAATTACGAATTTATTAAAAAATTCCAGGGCACAGTTGAATCATTGAATTATATTAAAATGATTTCTTTTATTTATGTTTTAAATTTTTTTTTCGTAAATTTTATTTTATTCATAAGTTATTTCACAAAAATTAAAACTATTGCTATGGAGATCGTTTCTTGATGATTGTCATTAGAGATTATTCCCTTCTTGAATACAAGGAAGTTCGATAAGCCCACGTCATTGCTTTAACAAAGGGCTGGGTGAGAAAGAGATTAAAATCCTATTATGTGATTTTCTAGCTATTGTCTTGCTGGTGTGACCCATTTAACAACAAATTACGTATATCTTCTAAAAAAAAAAAAAAAGTAAAAATATTGCACATTCAGTTATATAAACAATCGTTAAAAAAACAAATAGAAATTTAAAAATTTTTTTTTGCATTATATAGAATAGATTTCTCCCTACATTTTGGCTATTTTCAAATTCGAAATTATTACATTTGTAATTTTTTAAAAAAGGAATGAAACCAAGTATTTCAAATCTTTTCTTCTATATATATAAAGAAGGATGTTTGTGGGTCTGTGCGTCTGTGGGTCTGTGGGTCTGTGTGTGGGTCTGTGGATCTGTGTGTACGTTTTTTATACAAATCTACAGTTTTATTCCGATCTTGATGAAATTTCGCATACATGACCTTCAAAGCATGAGGAAGGTCACTGTCTACCTCAGATTTCGGAAAAATAATAAATATCGATAAAAAATCGATATTCATGGTTATGGCAAGGCATATTAATGAGAAATATCGCATGACCAACAATGCAAGACAAAGTTTTTGCAACAATGGTATCAACACGCAATTCACAAACACACTGCATGGACCAACAATATATATCTCATGACCAACAATGCAAATTAAAGTTTGTGCAACAATAGGTATCAACAATGGTTTCAACACGCAATTCACCAATAACAATGAGCTCAAAATGATGATGCAATGATAAAGCAATCCTTTCCAAGAATTATAACAATGAACATAGAATGATGATGCAATATGGATAAGTTTCAATTTGTAACAATGCATAGAATTCCAGTTATTCAGGTTTTTCTTAGAAAAGAGAGTTCTTAGTACTTAACAATTTCTTGAAAATCTTTAAAAATGATCAGTAGCTGGAGATAATGAAGAGTTAGCAAACTATTCAGAAAGAGTGGAAAGACGACAGAGAAAGCAAACCTTTAGCTCCGTGCTGTATTGAGCAAATGGAAAGCAAGTAAATAGAAGAATTGGCGACCGCTAGACTACCCAAAGTGATGAAAGGCCAAATTTTGCTTCAACACAACGAGAGAAGAATGGAAATTGCAACAACACTAAGTATACATCTGAGGTAAGATTACGTGAGTAAGAAATTATTGGAGAGTTCCAGCCATTGTGAGCCTTTAAAAAGATTTTTTTCGAATTTTCATTAAGATTCTTTACTGTATTAATTCTAAGCATTTTCATGTGTTTATTTTTAAGATATTGCAAAGTTTAATTTAATTTTTTGAGATTGTTCTGTTTACATCCAAGTGTAATTATCCCGGGCAACGCCGGGTACCTTTGCTAGTTCTATATATATAAAGAAGGATGTTTGTTTGTTTGTTTTTTATACAAATCTACAGTGTTATTCTGATCTTGATAAAATTTCGCATACATGACCTTCAAAGCATGAGGAAGGTCACTGTCTACCTCAGATTTCGAAAAAATAATAATTATTGATAAAAAATCGATATTCATGGTTATGGCAGGGCATATTAATGAGAAATATCTCATGACCAACAATGCAAGACAAAGTTTTTACAACAATAAGTATCAACAATGGTATCAACACGCAAATCACAAACACTCTGCACAGACCAACAATATATATCTCATGACCAACAATGCAAGGCAAAGTTTGTGCAGTATAGAATTCAATGCATAGAATTCCTGTTATTCAGGCTTTTCTTAGAAAAGAGAATTCTTAGTACTTAAGAATTTCTTGAATATCTTTAAAAATGATCAGTAACTGGAGATAATGAGTTAGCAGACTATTGAGAAAGAGTAAAAGACGATAGAGGAAGTACTCCTTTAGCTCCGTGCTGTATTGAGCAAATGGGAAGCAAGTAAATAGAAGAATCGGCAACCACTAGACTATACAAAGTGATGAATGGCCAAGTTTTTCTTCAAGACATCGACAGAAGAAAGGGAATTGCAACAACATCGAGTGTACATCTGAAGTAAGATTACGTGAATAAGAAATTATTTAGACTAGGAGTGGCATCCTTGGAGAGGTCCAGCCATTGTGAGCCTTTAAAAAATTTTTTCGAATTTTCATTAAGAATTTTTACTGTATTAATTCTAAGCGTTTTCACATGTTTATTTTTAACATATTGCAAAATTTATTTTAATTTTTTGAGATTATTCTGTTTACCTACAAGTTATCCCGGGCAACGCTGGGTCCTCTGCTGGTAGAAAATATTATTATACATTTTAATGTATTGTTAAAAAAAAACATTACCTTTAAACAATCAAAAAAATTACTAATCAAAAGCAGTTGTATTCAAGATCACAAATATAAAATTTTAAAGCAAAATATCAGTTATTGAATTTTAAAAAAAATATTTTCTATTCCTGTGTAAGAAGAATCATTTTCTAAAGAAAATAGGTTGCTGCAAAAAGGTTAAAGGTCATGAAGGGATTAATGCATGCATAAGAGGCTTCATATTCATATTTGAATATTGCATTACCTTAGCAGCAAGAATAGATTTCTTTCACTGAGTTTGTATTGTTTTGTTTTCTTTAAGAATTTTTTTTTAAATTCTCAAAAGCAAGATTCTTCAGACGAAAATTAATGGTATACAGATTGCCTATGTTTGTAGGATTCAAGTGCTCTGAGTGGTCGGAATGAGATAAAATCCTCAAAGACTAATAATGATAGTTATATCTTAACCTTAAACCCAACTATCAGAGTACATATCTGTATAGTTGTCAGGATAGCTCACTAAAGAAGAAGTCAAATTCATTTAGTTTTCTTGAAAAAAAGGTTTATCTCAATCTTGGTCATTCATTAAATGATTGATGATTGGTGGTTAAAATGCAAATTATTGATGCAGTTTAGAAGGTCAAAAAGTTACTATTTTTTTAAAATTAAGCTGGAATCTTTATGAGAAATAATGTAGGAAATGGTCATTTCATTGAATTATTATAATTGTTGTTCAAAATTTCAAAATATATGGTTGTCAACTCGATCAAATAAGCAGAAATACAGCATAGACAAGATACGTCATTAAACCAGAGGAGATTGAATCCCCCCCCCCAACCTCATAAGTCGAAGATAAAGAGTTAATTGTTAAAAAAGTCAAAATATAGATATTTGAATTCAATTCATCGATAAACATAAAATACAAGAAGAGTTCAATAAGTAATGCAACACATTTTTTTTCTCTGCCAATTTTGGTTGAAAAAACTAGACATTTCTTGTGGAACGTTTTCAAACATTTCCCCTTCATTTTGTATAGTTTCATTGACGTCCGATAGGTGACAGCGCTATAGAGAGCTGTTAAAATGGCGTCTACAATGGAGGTGCGTTCCAAACAACGGGCAGTGATTGAGTTTCTTTTGGCGGAAAACCAGGACATCTCAGATATTCATAGGCACTTGCAGAATGTCGACGGTGATCTGTCAAAAGTGTTTGATTGTGATCCGTCGATCTGCTCGAATGAGAGTGTTCGTATGTTCCGACATTGCAGGAGTCAAAGCTGTGCATGGCCGGCCAGCTCGCGGGAGATCAGACAGTTTTGCTTGACCTTGCGGCGATAAAGACACACGCTTTGCCCAACGACTCACCATGCTTTTGTCCACTGCCAGATCACCGTAGACATTTTGCAAGCGCCTATGAATATCTGAAATGTCCTGGTTTTCCACCAAAAGAAACTCAATCACTGCTTGTTGTTTGGAACACACCTCCAGTGTAGACGCCATTTTAACAGCTCACAATAGCGCTGTCACCTATTGGACGTCAATGAAACTATACGAGACGAAGCGGAAATGTTTGAAAATGTTCCACAAGAAATGTCCAGTTTTTTCAACCAAAATTGGCCGAGAAAAAAAATGTGTTGCATTAATTATTGAACTCCCCTCGTATTATTCTAGTTGTTTTCAGTAATCCAGACATTATTAATTACTTTTCCAAACAAAAAGTTTAAACCATGATAAGGGCAGAGTTTATGAACTAAAATTATCTAACATCTTACTTGTAAAATAAACAATTGCCTTATGATTAAAAATCATAAGTCCACAATAATCAGGTTTTTTTTCAGAAAATGAAAACTATTTGAAAATAATAAATATGTATTGAATTGTTTTACGTAGATATAAATTGTACAAATATTATCATATATGATTATTAAATATTATGAAAATGTCATGAACATTAAATTTGATTTTGGGAGAAACAAATACATAATTCATGGGATATCCTTATAGTTGAAATTAATTGTACAGTGACATGAGACACGATAGTTAAGATTTAATGTACATATGAAACTGGCCAAAATATGGATAATTAGCTCTATGCAGATGTCACATTCATGCAAGATGGAAACCACCTTAGGAGTGAATCCATTCAGCTCAGTTGATGCCACCTGTTCCACACCACCATCATCTGGATCCAGTGCCCTTTGTGATTATTAGAAAGATGATATCTGGCAATGAAATTAATCCAGAAGTGAGAGCAATAAGAGACTTTTTATTAGACCACCAGAAGCCAGGTATTATCTAGGATGGAATCGACAGTTTCTAAGAACTGAAAGTAAAAGAAACATTGTCAAGTGAAGTGTATTATGAACTCTGACTATTGAACCAATTTATTATGTATTTGATTTTTGTTTTAGATCCCATGAGTGTATTTGGATGTATGAACTGTGGACATTGAGTTACATTTTTAATGAATTGTGTTTATCCAACAATCTTGAGATTTTGAGAAGCTATATGGACTATGGACTGAAGTATTGTTTCATCTTTTGAATGATTATCTTTGAACTTTATTTATTCCTTGTGCAGCTGTATCCATAAAGATATATTGTTATTAAGTGAATATCTATAAATAATTTTTGTGTTAATGACTAACTTAGATATTGAAATATGATAAATGATATTGGGATATTTCTATATTACAAATGTAAATAAGTTGTGATATATTAACATTTTAAATACAAGATGCACAAAAATAATCACATAGTACCTAAATTTAAGGTCAGACAGGAATTGGAGGCACTTGTCGAACCGATTGCTCTCTTGGAATTCTACAATCAACATGCAGACCGGATGCCTTCCAGGTGGAAGTCAAATCTTTGAAAGGCAGAGGGATGTAAGGTTGCAGAATTTTATATATATTTATTAAAATAATATTTAGATATGTGGAGACATGGAAATTATACATCAATTATTATATATGCATTTGCATTATTATGTTGGAGCTAAATTTGAGAAAATTAAGTGATTAAAGTGCAACCTGGACTAAAAAAGGATTTATAAGAACTAAAATATTAGTTGTGAAATTAATTTTTTATTCTGTAAAGAATCACTGAAAGTTACCAACTTATTTTAGAACCAGAGAGTAATCGGTTTGGTGTTTTACTTTGGAGGAAGAAGGTTGAAACTCAGATGACATGTAGTCAGATCAAATGAATCTCAAGACCAGATATTAGCCTTTGTGATTGGCTATTGATAAAATCATGATTTTTTTGGTTGCAAAGATTTTGACAGAGAATTAGAAAAGGTACAGTCTTCAACAAATTCAGACGTAGGATGCCTTACTCATGTAATTTGATTAGGCATCACTTTATGACAACTACTGTTCACAGAGTGAGAAATCCAAAATTATTTTATTTAAATTTTGTTTCTTCTTTCATATGTGTCAAATAGAAGCTTATTGTTTAGTTCGAAACCTGAAGACTTTTTTGATGAGATTTTAAAGCGGAGAACCTACTTCAAATTATCTAAGGTTTCATAAAGTACAGTTGGTATATTCCCTTGTGTATGTAACAGCATCCTAAGGCCTAGATGTGAAGATATAAAGAACACCATTACCAGACTGGGAAAGAAGAAGATGAGATACCCAAGAACCTACTGCTAAGGAGATAAGCCATGGACAGCCTAGTAGAGTTAAGCAGTCGATAAGATAAGTTGCTAATGAATTCCATAAGGCCAATTTTCACACACTTATTAGTACACACAATTATTTCATTCATAAATGCACACATTTGTTAACTACACAGAATTGTTTCATTAGAATGATTGTTACACTTATGGCATCTAAATTTTATGTATACTTGGAAACATTTATTTACATCTAATTTTATTTGGGAGATTAATTTGACATATATTAAAGCTAGAAAATCTTCTACCACCTTAGGATATTGTTAGAATCTGATTAATGTGATAACATGTTGAATTAAATTAGACAAGTATCTAAATTCTCATTTTTAATTTGTTACTAGAACCATAATATATATTTTCTATGTAGAAATTTGTATTATGTGATTCATTAAGGTTGTTGAGAATTTTTTGATAGAATTTGAATATAAAAAGAGCTATATAAAATAAGTCTTAGGTACATAGAAAGAATTGGTTACCTGATTAAATTGAATAATTGGACTGAATGTTGACTTTAAAAGTTATTACAATAATCATTTTGTTATACAACTAATTTTTGGAATAATAGAGTAATATTGAAATTTCAGTTTTATTGAAGAGAATTAATCAATTTATTATACCTTTAAATATTATCATTCTTTTATACTAAATATGATTCATGTACCAAAATAGACAGCATTATATCTTTAATTCTTTAATTCACTTTTTTACACCATTTTAAATTGTTAATAAATATACTGTTGTTAATGTTACATGCAATCTTGTGATGTTTAATGGTTTATTTAATTACACCAGTTTGCTTCTTCTGGCTGGACTTGTGTTGGATGTTTAAATTATGTAAGAGGGACTACCCACTTTAATCTAAATTATCCATAATTAGTATTTTATCACTTTAGAACGTCATTCAAATTCTAAATTAAATATTCGATATTTTTCGACCCTACAAAACCCTTACATACCTTTCAGTTGACATCTACTAACATACAGTACTAAAATAAACGTTTTGTGTTTCATCTTCCTTTTGTCTATTATGTATCTATCTGATTTTATACATTGGTTTAAAAATGTGTTTCTGTGCAACAGAAACAGAATGAAGTACGACGCATTTCTATGGTATTTTTTCAATCATTTCTTTAAGTATTAAAAATGTTGCTAATGATAAACTATACAAATTTTGCTGCAACAATGATTATTAGGACCCTTTCAAATTGGAAGTTTTTCACACTTTCTAATGTTTTAAAACACGCTCCCTTATTTTAACAAAATATTGATACGCTTCTCAGTTTTCTAAACTTTCTATATGAAGTTGTTTGAATTTATATTCAAAAACCATTTTTGTTAAAAATTTGTGCGCCCAAAAGTTTGAGAAACACCTTCTTAAAACCAAATACTGTATTTTTATTTCCGCCTCCTGTGTATAAAGCACAGATGGCATAATCTCTAAATCAGCATGTCTCTAATTTTTGTCAGTATTCATAATAGTAATTTGGGACCAATGTTAATACGAAAATTTCAATGAAAACAATCAAAATATCAGAGAGAGAATTTTATATTTTAAATGGAAAAGAATATTAACATATCTTGTGCGTTAAAGCTGTATGTCATTTCCAGGCAAAATAAGATAAAAAATAAAATAAAATCATTAGGAAACTTACAAAAAGTAATCAGGTCACGAAACTGTGGATGTAAAATCAATAAAAATAATGAAAACACTTTTTCACAAAATAATTTTAATGCACGTATGTACCGGGTGGGCAAGAAATAACGTGAGGTGTTCAGAGCTCGCTAGCGGGAATTCTATTAGGCCAAATGCAGTACATTTTGGTGTATATGCTTAGTGGAACATGCAGTTTCGATTTCTGCAAAAAAAATGTACCAAAAGTCGCCATAGGGGGCGCTTATTTCAAGAAAACCATGAATACATTTGCATAAGCGCGTTCCGTGTTGAGCAATCATGACAATAAAAGGCAAGGCTGAGGATTTCCCATCATTCACGAACAAATGGCCTGACGATGACGCTTACTCTGCCTGACTGGGCGTTATTAGTCAAGTTGTTTTATCAGAAGAGCGACAATGCAAGTGCTGCCCTTCGTGAATTCCGGCGATTGAAAACGTTAGGAAGAGGACCGATGAGCATAACTAACTTACGGAAAATGATTGAACGATTTGAATCTACCAGAACTCTAGGAGTGCAACCAGGCCGGGGACGCAAACGAATCAGGCAGCAACACGTTGAAGAAGTTGCAACTGCTGTTGTGGAACAGGAGATGACTATTGTGCAGGGTACCAGCAGTGCACACGCAATAGCACGCCAAACAGATATCCATATTCGACGGTGAGGAAAATATTGCGTAAGATATTGACATTTTATCCCTATAAACTCACACCTGTTCAACAATTGCTTCCTGGAGAAGAACGTACCCGAACTGACTTTTTGTTGAGATTTTTAGCACGTATGAAAGTGGATGATGCATGGCAAATTTTATGGAGTGATGAGGCACATTTTTATTTGAATGGTGATATCAATACCCACAACTGCCGTATTTGGGCTGCATCAAATCCACAAGTGTGTCTGCCAACTCCTATGCATTCACCGAAAGTAACAGTATGGTGCGGCTTTACTGCTTCTTTCATCATCGGCCCGTACTTTTTTGAAGAAATCCGTCCCCGTGGACCGGTGACTTTTTCCGTCAATTCTGCCAGGTATGCCGATATGCTTGAGAATTTTGTGATACCACGATTGCAGGAAAAGGGTTGTCTGGATTCTACCATTTTTATGCGGGATGGTGCGCCACCGCACATCGGACGTCAGCTGCAGCAGATCTTGCGAGAACGTTTTTCAGACAACAGAATAATTAGTCGTGCATTTCCCATGGTATGGCCACCCAGGTCGCCTGATCTTAACCCTTGTGATTTTTGGTTATGGGGATATTTGAAAAGCCTTGTGTATCAAGCACATGTTCCTGACCTCTCAACCTTAAAGGATCAAATAACGTTATATATCAGACTAATTAATGCAGATATGCTGCGAGCTGCCGTAGAAAATGTCGTGTACCGCATGCAGCTATTGGAACAGCACACTGGTGGTCATATTGAAACACATTTGTAATTAAAAATAAAACATTGTTTATTGTTGTTACTAAAATTGGTTTGTACGGTATTTGTTCATTTGACAATTAGGTATTCATTGTTTTCTTGAAATAAGCGCCCCCAATGGCGACTTTTGGTACTTTTTTTTTTTGCAGAAATCGAAACTGCATGTTCCATTAAGTATATACACCAAAATGTACAAAATGTACTGCATTTGGCCTAATAGAATTCCCGCTAGCGAGCTCTGAACACCTCACGTTATTTCTTGCCCACACGATACATTAAAATTATTTTGTGGAAAAGTGTTTTCATTATTTTTATTGATTAAGAAACCTATTTCAATTTACCTGTCTTTTTGGTGGAAGTTTTTTATTTTGAATTTGGAACACCTCCTCAAGTCTCGTATTCTTTTTGTAATTTGGTTCCGTGACTTGGACTTCAATTCCATGTGCTTCAATCAGAGGATGGACCACATATCTAAATTTAAAAAAATCGCCGTTTTTAAATAACTCAAAATGAGAAAAAGAGAATGTAATTGCCATAATTCAGACGATTTTTTTAAAATGTCTGATTTTTTAACCAGAATCTACTGTATGAAAACAGAATTATCGTTAACTTTTCCTTCATGAAAATGAATTAACTTTGAGAAATTATTCCCATGAATAAAATGCTAAATTAATGGTAACTTCTAAATTAACTCTCAAAAATGCTAAAGAAAATATCGTTTTTTAATTCAGTTTTTAAAGTTATCAAACTTTTAATTCATAAACTTTCGACTTGAAGATTTGGAATACACAAATGAAGGGCCCATTGTAAAACTTGATTTTTCCAATTAAATTAACTATTGAAGAAACTAGAAAAACTTAGTCGCTAATCGCTGTAACTTGTCTATTGCGTTTTAAGTTAAGGCAGCGCCATCTATTTACAAAGTTCAGAACTAAGGTGTTATTATTATGGTAACATTAAAGTTGAACGTCAGGTCATGAGTTTCTTCCCAAAATAATGGGCAAATCTATCTAAAATGGATAAACAGTATGCTATACATCTTTAATTCATCTAATTGCTATTTCCCTTTATGCTATAAGCCGCTGTTTAATAAGAAAAAAATCTAAGTAATGGTTTAAGATAATCTAGTTGCAATAACTGAATACAAATATTTTTTAAAATTTGAAAATTGACATTTCAAAAATCAGATAAATGGGTAAAGTGAAAGGTATGGCTAGCTAATGTAGACAAAAACAGAAAAACTCATTAGAAACCTTTCACTTTACCCACTCGATAAAGGGAAGGGGATGAGATTTGCTAAACCCACATTTTACAACTTTCTAAATAACACATGGGGTCTAACCCCTACCCCTACAAAATTAAAATTTTCAAAATTTACCCCTTCACCCCCAGGGACGCGAAATGTTTTTATTTTGATTTAGGGGACATTAAAAAGCAAATAATCAATATTCATTTTCCCCCAATCTGTTCCCCTTGAGTCGTTATTTGGACCTAAAGACGGGACACCAATTATGAAACACCCTGTATAGATAATAATAAAAATTCTGTTTCTTATTCTTTAATTAAGTTGTTTATAGAAATGTGATTCTAGACTTGTTTGTTCTTCTCATTAAAGCACTTTGCTATGATAGTGTCTTGAACATGCTTCTCTACAATTCAATGCTATTTCATAACAGGATGCTTTGCTGCCTCTTCCTTTACCTAATTTTTCAAAGTTTTAATTGCATCAACTGCATTTGAATTTTCAACAATTATTTCTATCAACTCTTCTTCCTCTTTGTCATTTACATGTTCTTCATTTCCAACACAAATAACATGAGGATTACTTTCGTCATTTTACTCAACGTCCTCAAATGTAAGCTGCGACTCGATTCTCCGGTAGGAATGCAATTAGTCGACCAAATCTTCGGTAGAAATTTCTCCTCAGTATCTGAATTTACAATTTATGGCAGTTTTAAACACTTGATTATTGTCTTGGTATTCTCCCATGCATGTTGCACCCAATTGACTGCATCCTGCGCTGTTATAGACTTTATCAAGAATGAACCAGATTGTTGGAATTCAACTTTTCAATTGTAATGTGAGAGAAGTGTACAGTTTATTACGCATATAAATATGAATGTTTTACAACATCTTTTTTGAACTCCTGGATCCTCATCACTTTTTGTGATTGCCTGGTTCCATAAACTGCTTTATGATTGTGATGGTCCCTGTAAAGAGGTTCATTGTCCCTGGTTCCAGAGAGAAATGGTCCTTGTACCTGTTATGGATGGGGTTCCTTTAAAGAGATTCACTTTGTATTAAATCACGGGGAAAAATTCGGTCAAAACAAAATCCGTCCTAGTGTAGAATGGTTTCCATCAGATACAACATAGACCAGGTGGTCCCCGTTTTCCGACCCCATTCGGCCAATCAAAACCAAACTAAATAGTGAAGTAGAGAGACTAATCTCGATATAGCCAATTTTAGTACTAATAACCTATTATGATTACTTTTCCCGAGATGATGACGTAAGTCGAAACGCATCGGCTCCAAATAAAGTTTTTCAATATCCGCCTTTCTTCTGCATTTGAAGCAATATTAGACCCCAATATTTTAGGAGTTATTCCCGTCGATCTTTAAATATAGATACAGATGCTATCATTAAAATTTGCACTTAACGCATCGAGACAAATGGAGTATGTTTAATTTTTGCGCCGCCAGGTTTCGCAAGAATGGATTTAGTCACTTTACAAAGGTAGAATCAGCAGAATTCCGGCTTTATTGTTAACCGTCGTTGAATCATGGGAATAAGTTTATTTGAAATAATTCTGTTATGTTTGCAAAAAACTATCCTTTTAAACCGAAATAAAGAAAATTAAAGTGATGTGTAAAAAATAAATTAAAAATATCCCATAATTTGTAGTCTTTCATTTGAAATCTATTTATCTAAGATATAATAGGTCTTATTCTTGTAACATTTATAATGTCATCTTTTTTCCTATGGACTTCGTACAAAGAGACGTCACTTCTTTAGTGATTCGCCATCTTGGTTCCACACAGCCGTTGCTAGGAATAGTTTAAATCATTTTCTCCTTTTGAAATTAATTTTGGGTCATCATAAGAAACGTCGCAATAAAATAGTTTTATTGCAGACATTCTGATCGCTTATGTAGGCAAACTTGTGTCAGAATCAGCATATCTAATGCTTAGCAACGAAATGTTTGGAACCAAGATGGCGCGTTGCCAAGGAGTGGAGCTAACTGTTACATCATTCGTACGACGTCCATTTACTGCTTCTGACAATCTCTGACGTCACAATAAACAGATCCAGGCCTACGAGATAACGTTAATCTCGAAACAGATTTAGTTACGAGAATAAAAAGTTGAAATTTAAGGAGGGAAATTAAAAAAAAATAAATCCAATTTAGATAAAAGACCATTTCGCTCCTTCTCGTTAAAAAATATTGTAAAAGTGTCTATCATTTTCATATTCTAAAGAGCCTTAGCAACCTTAAATCCAAACAAGAACTTTTTTAACATATATGAACCGATTGATTTCCTGATAGACAAACACAATATAAAAACAAAAGCACAAGGGAACAACATAGTCGATTTACAAACAAAACAACAATTATTAAAAGAATTTGGATTGAATGAACAAAGCTATGTTGCACGATTACTCCGCTTCAGGAATCAACGACACACAAACATAATCAAAAAAACAACCATGCAATCACATTTCAACAAATTGATACAAAAACGATTGCTCAAAAAACCAATAATCAAAAGCTTTACAAAAAAAAAACAAACAAACGCAACAATGGTTAGAAAAAGTTTTTCACGAAAACAATATAGATATAGCAGAATTTTTTGCATGCTTGAAATCAATGACGTATATTAAAGATAGACTCCGAATCCTATTGTTAACTGCGGCAAAAAGTGAAGCAAATTGAGCCATGATAGTTCTGGGCAGGAGTAAGCCGTGGAATAATTAGCTGTCTGGCTGCTTTGTTTTTGAAGATTTTGGGCCTGAGGAATAATTAATTCAAAACCATTCCTCAAAGTTAAACTACGTACAACTGTACAAATAGACAAAAAAAAAAAATTCAGGAATCATTTTCCACAAAAATAAATCAAAAATACGTAACTAAAATGAAAATACGTAACTGAAAGACAATCGAAACGAAATTGAAATTGAAACCATGATCGAAAAATTGTTTATAAAATATAATAAAATACTTCAAATACAAAGTAAACGAAATGATAAACTTATTACTCCGTGATTGGCGTGTGAAAGAATTATTAATCAGCTACTCTCGTGTTTAGCCATGTGTTTTGCATCATCTTCACTCGCTTTCGGCCATGACAGTTCTGGGCATGGAGCTTCCCAATTTGCTTCAAGTTACAACAATAGGATTCGGAGTCTATCTTTAATATACGTCATTGCTTGAAATCATTAAAACAAAACAATTAAAAAAAATTAATACGTTCATTTTACAAGGAGATACGAACGCTGGCAAGAGTCTACTCATAGAAACCATAATAGAACCTTTACAACCTGAACTAGTCCCCAGAGAACGAGACAATAGCTCATTCCACCTAGATCAATTACCAGACGCAGCAATAGTTTTATTCGAAGAACCGATTTTGACTCCCATAAACGTAGGAACATGGAAATTAATACTAGAAGGAAAACCCATCAAAACAGACATAAAACACAGCGACAAAGAATCCATAGAAAGAATTCCCATTTTCATAACAACAGCAAGACCCATAACCAACAACATAGACGACAAGGAAACAGAACAAATACATCAGAGAGTCAAAATTATAAAATTTAAGAAAACAATACAACACAGACAAGAAGACTACACACGGCCATTGACATTCACACCAGATTACATACAAAAACCTCCCCATTTTATCACGCCACACGACTTAGCTTTATTACATCACCTACATTTCGAACAAATAACACACACGAAACAACAACTTCTCGAAACTCACACCAGAGACATAAACGGATATGACGACACCAAACGCAAACAGTTAAAAATACGCACGCAAGCAAATGCACTTAACACGGCATGGCAACAGTACACGAAGAAGCACCAGTCATAAAGCGCCCTAGACTATTCGTCATCAAAAATATTCTACCAATGACAAACACATCAGAAGAACAACATGGGTACGGACCCTCCATGGGTCAAAAACCTTCCCAGAAAAATATTCAGTCGAATAGCGAAAACCCCATCCAAATAGGATCAGCAGTTTTTGAGAAAATCGCGAACATACATACATACACATATACAGGGTGTTTCTAAATTATGTCCCGTATTCTAAATGTTTATTACTCAAAAACTATTACAGATTTTTTATTCACAAAAAAAGCTCAAAAAGTTTCTTAATATGCCTTAATAAATTTCTATGTGCCCCCCATTAATGGCATGAAGGATGTCAAAGCGAAACTCGATTTCCTCCCATATTCGGGCTAGCATTTCGGGGGTGATTTCAGCGATTGTTTCAATTATTCTGTTCTTGAGAGTTTCAATGTCATCAACGTTGGTCTTGTACACTCTTCTGTCTTTCACATATCCCCAGAAGAAAAAATCCAGAGGGTTCGTATCGGGTGAGCGAGGGGGGGGGGGGCAAGGGATTGACCCATCCCTTCCAATCCATCGTCCTGGAAAGTTCGTATCAAGGCACTGGTCTAATTTGCAGGCCCCTGTGACTCACAGGCTGTGAGGAGATGCTCCATCTTGTTGGTAGACTATGTTGGGCTGCAGTTCTTCCACCTGTGGAATCAGGTAGGTTGCAGCGGTAATGGTTTGGTTTGGTTTGTTTTGGTATTAACGTCCTTTTCAACTGCTATGGTTATTTCAGGACGGCGTTATAGGGGCCGCAAATTTTGTCTCGCAAGGGTTCTTTAACGTGCAGCCGGCAAACGACTACACGGGACCAACGGCTTTACTTCCCTTCCGAAGGAAGTGCGTGATCTCAGGATTTCCCCCTGAAAGATTCTCGTCGGCCTCGGCCGGGATCGAACCCGCGTACTCGGGCATCAGAGGCGATCGCGCAACCGCTGAGCCACCGAGGCCGATCAGCAGTAATGGTGTCTTCAGCGAAAAAGAAAGGTCGGATTACTCGATCGTGCATGAAACCGCAACAAACATTAACCTTTGGATTACTGACTGATGAAAACATTATTTTTATTATTATTATGAAAATCTTTTATTTAACTTACAATGTTAGTTTGTTTAGGTCAAATCTTGTAGTCAATATTAAACCAACTTCCCGAAAAGCTAGAGAGCTGAAACTTGGTACACATGCGCAGGACCGATGACAATGCATGTTAAAAAAATTTTTTCAAATCGATTCATTGTTTCGTGTTCTAATGGTACTAATTCATTATTACGTACTGTTCAATTGCCACAACAAAGAATTCGTTATGACGAGGGTTAAATGTATCCGTTGTTTATTGTTACAAAATTATGTCATATTGTTGACGAGATATTATCTATACATATAATAAAACTGTAGCCGACCCGGTGTCTGTACATAGAAATTTAAGAAATTCTTATGCGACAGCTTTTACTAACACTACCAGAAGCCAGAACAATCATTTTTAGAATTTTTATCTGTCTGTCTGTTACCTCATCACGCAAAAACTACTACACGAAAAGTTAACGTGGTTTTCATAGACACATTGGTTTAGGTTCAACTTAAAAACTGGTGTATGTTTTATTGTGATACGCCATCTAGAAGCCGAGTTCCTGGCTAAAATCTCTTAAGCTGGTGGTTGAATAAAAGCTGACCTGCAGTCAAGGTATACTTTATGTCACCAAGTTTGACGACAGACACTCAGTCCAAGGCTCCCGATCGTCTCTCGCGATCGGAGAGCAAGCTTGGCTAAACAGAGTCGCCATCTATTGACAACATTCAACATTGCGAGATTATCGAGTATTGTCGTTGGTGATCATAAGAGAAAGCGTCGTAAGCGTAGGAGACGGAAACGTCGCAAAAAACGGCGCGAGCGGTTAGCTAATGAGCGGGAAGATTTAATTCGAGAAGAGGAGTCTTGGAACCAAGCGAGGAAGCCACGGAGAATTCCGTCGGAGAGAAATCGTGTGGTCTCGTTAGGGACGACCGACCTGATTGGAACAAGCGTCGGAGAACACGTGGAATCTGCCCGTGAAAGACAAGATTCTCCGCTTGCGACTCGTGGCTATGTGCGTTAGACTTTCTCTGTATTTTGCTCTCGCCCTATGAACTTAACAGCGCCAGTGAGAGGAGCCCGGCTTATCGAAGTGACGAACGAAGAGGACAGCGTTTCTCCAGAGAACTTCACGTTCCCGTCGGGGATTGAAACGCCTGAGCAGCGACCTGTTTTTCGTCTCGTAGCCGCTCCAAGAGAAGCCAACGTCCTGCGTACGTTAGTCGTCGCAGCCAGCCTCGATGCTTCATCGTTATTACATCTTGAATTGTTGGACCCGGCCTGGATACCAAAAGAAACCTGTGCCTGGATCACCCCTTGGACGCATGAAGCCTTTTGCCTGCCATGAATCTAATCGAAAATCTATGGGCAATCATGATAAATAGAATACAGAAACCTTTGACAAAGGACAAAAAAAGATCTCACTGAAAGCATCCAAAGTGTTAGAAATATATTGCCCTGACCTTACTAATATCTTCGCCCAAAAGAATTGGGACTGTTATTACGGCAAAAGGTGATTCCACAAAGTGGTAAAATCAATTATGTATAAAAAAAAGATATTTCCGATTTAGCAATACGTAAAATTAATTTTATTTTCGCTGACGCATTTTGTAACAACAATGTCTTCAAAGCAGTGATTAAATTTAATTGTTATTTTACTGATTTTTTTTTATTAATTTGTGCATTTAATTATTTCACTTTATTTATTCATTTAGCCAAGTTTATTTAATTAATTTATTATTAACTTTATTTTATTTTGTTTTATTTATTGTATATGTTTATCATTTAATTAATCTATTCTTATTTTATTTTATATTTTAATTAAATTTTAGCTATTTTTTATTTATTTAATTTATTTTTATCAAATTCCATCATAAATATTTTATTTTATTTACTCATTTATATTTATAAACTTAAACGTCATTAAAGCGCCAAAATGCAGAAAACATCAGCAAGCAGTCTTCATAGCGCCGCCATCTTAGTTTGACAAAAAAAGCTATGAGTTTCACCCCCCTGATTTATAGTAAACCAACGAGAAAGTTGGAGGTATCTGGAACAACGAATCTTGATCAAAATAACGAAGTGTGGTTGCACCTGGATTACCTGACGCCTTGGTAATATCACTTCCCTAGTTGCTTATTGTGTAGGATTATAAATATATTTGAATATTGACATGTACAATTTTTGTTGCATATTCGGAGTTATTAAGTGATTGATCTTTCATTATGAGCAGCTTGTGCATGTACCAAAGAGGACGCATATTGTGACTGAAGATGCCTTGACGTTCGATTTCGGATAAACACTGACTGGACTATTTACTTTGACTAATTGTTGTCGATGACAAGTAACTTGATGTATTTCTTGTAATCTTTAAGTGGGGAAAGCATTCCGACATTGATTAAACATTTTTTGTGGCACAACATTGTCTGGAATCATTGTCTGGACATTGTAATTTTGGTATGTTACACGAACTCAGGATCATTCCTGGATGGGGCCATCTCTTGTAAATCAGAATACTTCATGATAGTCCAGCATCTACACAATGGAGGCACTGCTCGGATTTTCTTCCCCGGCAAATTTTGCGATCTACTTACATAATTTGAGTAGAGCTTTTATTCATTGCAATTACCGATGATTAGGATTTAAGGGATATGAAAAAGCGATGAATGTCTTATAACCACGCTCACAAATAGTATTTTGGTTTCACTTTACGGAATTGTTTTTGAACATTGAACTGTATCGTCACGCCTCTCCCAGCACATGCACGGGAAGTGCCGCAATCTTCATCAGAAGGGGCAGCTGCATCAATGGTGCCTGGATTCTCGGGTGTCATCCCTGTATTCACTGGTGAAGATGGTAGTATTAATGCGTCAGGGTTCATATCAATAATTGAATGCATTGGACAGGTTGCCAGCTGGAGCAACAACATTAAGCTAAATATCCTGAAGGCTAAGCTGAATGGCACAACAGCCAAACGTGCTGCGGAATTCGAACTATTTGACAATAATGGCTACCAGGTGTTGTGTAATATACTGTAAGCTTTTTGAAAGAACGAAACCTGACCAAGACTATCTTAAAGAGCTCCACGATGTGGAACAAAGATGCAAAGAGACTATGACTGACTTTGCTAACCGTTTCGAGTTAGCAATTGACAGATTCATAAATTCAGACCCATCTTTTGAGGAGAAGCGTGAAGTACTTCTCAAAAGATTTAGGAACAGCCTCCTAATGATGCATAAAGAGGTCCTAATGGTGTCAAACTCGAAAACATATAAAGAAGCCCTCAAATTGGCGATACAATCGGAGGACATAGAGAAGAAGTATTCATTGGAATCGTACACTGTTCAAGAGCTGAAGAGTATCTTTGAAAAGCCGTCAGCAACTAATGAAGAAATTCCTGTAAGATCGAACGTCCCTTCAAACCGATTGAAAAGTTGTGTTCGGATACTCTGTGAATCTTCAAAGTCAAACTGACGATCTACGATAATCACTGAGCGATGTGTGAGATGATTAACAATCCATATGTGATGAAAACACAAGAAGTGCCACCCAGAAGACGGTTCAAGTGCTTCCATTGCGGTTAAGAGGGGCATATGGTCGAGGTGGTCCCAATAGAGGATGCTCTGGTAATGAGCAGATCAAGGTCTTAGATAGATCTTCAGCTTTGGTGGAGGTTGGATGCGATGATAAAGTACCGTTCAAATCCAAGAGAGACGTTTTTCCGCATGCTCATCGATACGGAATCGCAGGTCTCGTTTATTGACGAGGAGGCCTGCAGACAGCTCCCAAATGCCAACATTTACTCGACGGACATATATGTAAAAACAATTTATTACAACGTCATGAACGCTGACAAGGGGGTCAAGTTGTGAGTCTTGATTCAAGGCAGATACCTCAAAGATCGATCCTTTTTGATGTGTCGCCCTTACGAGGGAATTCTCGGAGTGAATATTCTTCGGAATATGAACTCCACTGTTCGGCCATCAGTAAGGTACCAGTCTGTGCTGGTCAGTCTGCTGATGAATTCGTAACTCAGCTAACAAGCTACAAGGGCGTCAAAAGAATATTTTTGTGTGACGTTGGTGTGCCTTTAATTAAGGGGCAAACTCTAATGGTGCATTCCAAGCGAGGCCAGTTTAAGAATCACTATGGGCCATTTCATATTGTAAGGCTATCGCAGTTAGACTGATAGGTGTTAGGGATGGTGACATTCAGTGGGTGCATAGAAATAGGATGTATGGCACAACTGTCGAGTGTCATGGTGCAGCGGTGTATGAGAATCCGAGCTGTGGTGCAGAAGATAGTAGCCTTTTCCCCCGTCAGCTTATTGAGGAAAAGAACCGTCCCCGTTGTAAAGAAATAGAACTAATTTTGTAGTCATAAAATGATGGAGTCATAGTAGAAGTCATTGTGCTCTTGGAGACGTAGTGGCGTGGGATATGATGTTGAGTGGTGTTTACACTGGTTTGTCATTGAATCTTCGTTGTTTTATGTGATATGGTGATCCCCAATGAAAGTGTATTAATCTCAGTATGACGAAGAAAAGTTTCGTTTTGAGAATGGCGGAACGGTTTTGCCGGTTTGAGCTCGTATCTCATCGCAGCGAGATAAGCTGTGATGATTCGTGGTTTTCTATTTCCTTCACCTATTTGGGCGAACATTTTTTGTGCATTTGCATTTCTTTTTCAAGGTGAATAGGCTGTCTTTACCTCTCATTGCCAGCGATAATGAATTTCCACCAACCAGACTTTTACCGGATTTTTCAAATTGATTTAGTGACTGTTATCCCCGTACTGCAAAAAAATGGATCCTCAGGATTGATTGTTTTTCCAGCAGACCTGTATAAGTGTGACCACTGACATCTTTCGTTTGCACTCAGGCATTTTGAAGGCAAATAAGATAGGGCACCAATTCATTTCAGTCGTCTCTCCATAAGTCGGAGGAATGACTGTTATACGAATTGCTTAATTGTTTCGACCAAACAATTAGTTTCTCAAATTCTTGACGCCGGCTTAAAGCAACGTCCGGCCGAGGACGACGAGGATTTTTCAGGGGGAAATCCTGAGATCATGCACTTCCTTCGGAAGGGAAATAAAGCCGTTGGTCCCGTGTAGTCGTTTGCCGGCTGCACGTTAAAGAACCCTTGCGAGGCAAAATTTGCGGCCCCTATAACGCCGTCCTGAAATGACCATGGCAGTTGAAAAGGACGTTAATACCAAACAAACCAAACCAAACCTTAAAGCAACGCCACCTAAAAAAAGAAGGCCAAAGGCCTGCTCACTGCTTGCTGATTGGGTCGTCAAACCAGGGCTGACAATCCTAATTTCATTGTTTCAACAATCGAAAAAACACTGCTTACAACAAGTGTTTTTTCGTTTGTTTTAAACAATGAAGATTGGATTCTCAGTCCTGGTCGAGGCTAACGAGAAAGACAGGCTCCGGCACTGAAAAGTCACCTGACCAAGATAGATCTATTAACAATGTAACTTTCATTGTTTCCATCTTGTATTTTAACAATCAGTGTTTTTTCCTTTGTTAGAAACAATGAAGGTTGGATTGTTAATAGACCTATCTTGCTCAGGTGACTTTTCAGTGCCGGAGCCTGTATTTCCCGTTAGCCTCGGTCCTGGTTTGATGACGCAGTAATCAGGCTTTGTTTTTCAGGTGGCGTTGGTTGAAGAGATATAATAATAAAACATTATAAAAGCATGTTTTGAAAAACACCCTTTTTTCCTCTTATCTTGCTATTATTATTATTATGATAATACGCTTTTATTCAACTTGCTTTTCTGTAGGTTTGTTTGTGTATCCGTCAAATCTTGTAACCAATATTAAACCAACTTCCCGACAAGCTAGAGAGCTGAAACTTGATACAACTACACAGGACCGATGACAATGGATGTTAAAGGAAACATTTTTCAAATCGGTTCACTGGTTCGTGTTCTAGGGCACCAATTCATTTCAGTCGTCTCTCCATAAGTCGGAGGAGCGATTATTATACGAATTGCTTAATTGTTTCGACCAAACAATTAGTTTTTCAAATTGTTGACGCCGGCTTGAAGAGATATTATAATAAAACATTATAAAAGCGTGTTTTGAAAAAATCTTTTTTTTTCCTCTTATTTGTATATATAGAAGAGCCGGAGCGACACCGGGGATATCAGTTGGTATTCAATAAAGAATATACGTGAACATAAATGATTATTCTATTTATTGTTAAATCAAGTCTACTTGAATTTAGCACGCGAATATTCCAAAAATCAAGATTGTTTCTACAAAATTTCCTTATTATTTAAAAATTAATTTTTCAAAAATTTAAAACGAAAAGGCTATTATTAATATTAATGTAACTTACCTAAGGGAGAATTTACGCACTATTACAATCATTAAAATAATCGGGATACAGAAAAGGAAGTCACTGTTTGGAGGAAAGATATTCCCATCCTCTAATTTCTTCCAAGTTAAATTTCTAGGAAGCCAAAAGTCTTCATCCCAAAACCAGTCTCCATAATTTGAGGTAAGCATTTGTACGAAGGAATGTGGTGCCTGTTTTTGTCAACGACGAGTTTGATTGTGATGATCTACATGAAACAAATCGTACGTTAAAGGAAATAACAGCTGAATAACAGATGTTGATGTTTTTCCTATCTGCATTATTAGCAGGGTGAGAGAGGTTAAATTTCATTTGAATATTACTTGTATTTAAAAAAAATCCTTTTCGGTTTCTTCTCTGAAGATTTGTGTTTATTCCGTTGCTTTCCAAACATTTAATGGAAGAGCTTAAATAGATGAAGATAATTTTTGCATATAAGATAAGGAGTGGTTTGTAATATTTTAATTAAATAGGTGAATCTCTTTTTTTTTTTTAATTTTCTAAGTGACATAAATAAAATCAAAATTATTTTGATTTTATTTATGTCATTTAGAAAATTGAAGAATCTCGGGGCAATAAGAACGTAACCCACAGGAAGAATTTTTTGAGAAAAGTGATGTTATATTTTTTAAAAAAATCTGTATGGTCGATGTTTTGCTTTACTGTGATTGCAGTTTAATTATGTAATTGTTACTGAAACATATTGTAAATGGATTTCACAAGCAGTAATTATTACATTTCGTAAAAACTTCTTCCTGTGCGTTACGTCCTTATTGTCTCAAGCCTTTCAATTAAAAAAAATGGACAAGTGCGAGTCGAACTCGCGTGGAGAGGGTTCCGTACGATGAATATGTTATCTACCATGTTTTTTTTTAAATCTGACCCAAATTTGTAAAAAAAAGTAAGTATGGTACCGGATTGTAGAGGGAAATTGCTGAATATATTGTCTATTGCTGAATTCTGTCTTGTCGTATATTCTTGAATACGTGGAGTAAGACCGAGTGATAGAAGGTATTCTGATATTTCATTTTTTGATTTGTCCTTAAAATTAATATTGAAGCCTCCTGCTATAATAATCTTTTCGTGTGCACTGATAGCATTCTTAATGTATTCGACAGCAATTTTCGGAAGGCATTTTTGGTGATTTATATACGGTTAAAAATTGAACACCAAGTGCTTTGAATTGGAGGCATTCGCAATGCCCACCCCTTGGACTATCTATAAATAAAACCTGAAGAATTGACCGACCGTTCTACTTTGCGAATACAGTAACGATTTTTTAATTAACATCGTTCTGGCAATGCAGTACCACACATTCGAAACTGGTTTTTATTAAAATTTAAATTAAATTTCATTTAATTTAAAATAGGTAAAATTACTTATTTAGGATTTTAATTTGATTTTCCTACTGTATTTAGTCTAGCGCGAATTCTTTTTAATGATAATAGATATATTCAAAAACGTAGCTAACATTGGCTGCAAGTAAAAAAACAATGACATCAGTATTTTCTAGAAATTTAACAATCAATGTTTTTTCATTTGTTGGAAACAATCAAGGTTGGATTGCTCGGCACTATGGATACAGACAAGGAGCAGGAGAAGTTAGCATTTTACATTCAGGATGATTATTGAAAAACAACTCATTTATTTTACATTTGTCTTTTATTCCTAATGTATTTACGTTCATTATATTTATATTTTTTTATTTCTAATTTTTATTTTGAACAAAACAGTTTCAGTTTCAGTTTCAGGAATAGCTGAAGATACTGATCGATAGCACATTATTGAGAGATCTACCATGTTATTTTAAGACCATAGATTTCTTATAGGTTTTCCTGTAATCTATAAGCAAAGAACTATTTTCTGTATTTTTTTCGAAATTTTAGGCTCAGTAGTTTCGGAGATAAGAGGAGGGAATGGTCAATTTTCATTTTTATTTCTTAAATAACTTTAAAACTATTTATTTTAAAATTATAAAAAAAATATATTAGAGACCCCCACAACAAGCCCTTTCATTTGATGTATCACACGATACAGTTTGCAAAACTTTTTTTTAAATTTTCTAATTTGCCCCCCAAAAGTGACCCCCCATATTCGAAATTCATTTATTTACGTTATATGTCTGTGTTTGGGTTACAGAAATGCATATGTGTACCAAATTTCAACTTAATCGGTCCAGTAGATTCGGAGTAAATTGACTGTGACATCGGGATAGACAGACAGACACAGGAGTGATCCTATAAATAGGGATAGGTAAATGAGATAGGTAAATAAGATAAAATAAATACACAAACTAAATCTGGAAAAATAAATAATAAAATTGAAGTATAATAAATAAAATAAATCAAAATAGAATAAAGTAAATAAACTAAAATAATTAAAATAAAATAAAATATATAATAAAAATTAAAAAAGATAAAACAAAAATAAAATAAAAAAAGATAAATTAAATAAATATAAAAATAAGAATAAAATTAAAGTATTTTAAAAATAAAATAAAATTATATAGATAAAATAAACAGTCAATCTTAATAAAATAAATAAATTAATAAATAAAATAAAAAAAATTAAAATAAAAAAATTGTAATAAAAATAAGAAAATAAAAATGTATAAAAGCTAAATAAATAAAATAAAAATAAAATAAAATAAAAATATATTTTAAGAAACTTCTATTAATTCTAAATTAATCACATAATTATGCTAAACATAGCCTATAATAATTTATTAAATACCTCATTAATATCAACCTTTTAAAATAATCAAAATAAGAATAATATTTATTTAAACAGCTTATTTTTTTCTTTTTTTTCGGCAATGGCTAGCTTATTCCAATCCTGAACAAATTGTTCACTTATTTCTGTCCGTAATTTTTCTGTTATTTTTATCTGAATATTTATTTAACATAAATTATAAAGAGCAGGTCGTTTTTCGATTTCACTAATAAATAGCTCTATATTAATTGACATTTTTATGAGAGATTTTTTAAAAAAAGATGTTTACAGCAAAATCAGTCTGAAAAAAATTCCCAGATAAAATATCACCGCAGAACTTGTAGTATAAATAGGGAGGGAACAAGTGGGGGTGATACTTTTTTAGCTCAGAGCAACAAAATCATCACCAGTGTGCGCGTCCCTTCTATATCCTATTGATTCTATTCGAGTGAGCAACAATTGAGTTGCCTTGAAAATGGGTCTGGTTGCATCTTTTTAGTTGCTGCAATTTTTAAGTTGACAGTGTGCGCGCTCCTACAGAATTCCATGTAATCCATTTTGGGCAACTATTTAGTTGACAAAAAAAGTTGCCAGTGTGCGCGAGCCCTTAGGGTTCCGTTTTTCATTCGGACGTACGGAACCCTAAAAAGGAGATTCACCCATTTAATTAGTAACTTTTTATGTTAATTTGAACTGAATATAATTATTCTTCAGCGATGGCTCCTAAAATACGTTTAGAAGTCAACAAATGGAGACAGGGTCTACCTCCATTTGTTGATTATCTTCAACATGGACCCTAACTCATCTGAAGTTTAAAAATATTTTTAAAAAAATGCTAAAGATGACCTTAAGCAAATCTTTCTCAACTGAAGTTAAATTTGAAGAAAGAGCTGTGGAATCCCAGGGCCTTACTAAAGCAATGCTTGACTTGGTAATTTACGAGTAAGGGACCTGGTCACCCTTCCGATCTGGGATCTACGTCCGTGCCCGTGCTGTAGGGGGAGGGGTAAATGAGACCTCCAAAGGGTTATAAACAATAACGACTGATTTATTTAGAATGTATTTACAATTACGATTAATTATATCCAACTTCTAATGATTTAAATCTAACACCGATTAAATGGATAAGAGAATTGAGGAATGAGAGATTTGAGAGCGACAGAGTATTACCCAATCTAACGTTCTGTTGACTGATTCTCCAATAATGAAAATAAACTATTTTTCATTTCTACTCTGATGCTTAAAGAGGGATCTCTCCTCGATAAGAAGATTAACGCCAACTGGTCAATATTAATGTTATTAAAGCTCATGAGCCTCCTGCTCGTCATTAACTGTTCCCCTGTCACTAGTTTATGACAGGCTATGTTTATCAAGTTCGTCTGTCTATCACTGAGACAGGCTAACATCATCTATCTGTCCTCGTCGACAGTCTGAAGCCTACTGCTCACGTCTCATCTCGCTGGCAGTCTGCTAACCTTCTACCTCTCCGACTCCGACGACCATGATAACGACAACCCCTCTTCCCCTGCACCTAACACTAACTAAAAGACTCGATGTCAAAAGACACTCCTACCAATGATTGGTAGGACGGATCACACCACCGAACATTACCTGAAAAATCCGATAAAGTGCGTCATACATCTACAATGACTGACTCCACTTTACTCCTAATTCCTAGTAATTAAAGAAAAACATCCTGTTTCTAACTCCAAACACTATACCTAGAGAACTAAGACGCACATCCTGCGTAATCTAAACTATTCTAATTTTCATTTAAACATTTTCTAAATCTTTTATTTCACTACACTTTTATTCAACCTTTCCTAGAAAACCGTTTAGATAAGTTAAACATAGCTAATTCTGATAACTAATCTCAACATTAAATAACTAATCAATAACTATCTCTCTTAAATGACTAGGTAGAAGTTCTTTATAAAATAATAATAATCTATAAAAATAACTGTTCTTACAAATTAAGCTTCGCTTAAATGGAATTAAAGGATATTTAAAAAGAATAACTAAGCTAAAATCCGAAACTTTAATATTTAAACATTAATACGCGTTTACAACAAATGAGGGTGGGGGTTCCGAAATCCCGGGGTCCCACATGACTCCCCTGAAAAACAAAATTCGCTTATCCTAGGGATAACGAATTTTCCTAGAACTAAGCTCTAAAAATTTCTAAGGTTCGCGTTAATAAAACTTAAAACCCATACCTGGTTCTTGCCGTTGTTAAGTCGCTTCCTCCGTTGGGCAACACCTAAAAACCTCTCGACCTCTATCTCTCAACCCTCAAACAAACATCGTTACAATTTATTATAAATTACAATTCAAAATTCCAAAAGTCAAAATTACAAAATTCACAATAGTTCAATATTACAAAATTCACAATAGTTCAATATTACAATCATTCAGAGGTTCGTAATAAAAAGCTACACAAAATAACATCATATTATAAAATCACAATTTTCAAAGTTGGCTGTAAAACACTTCAATAAGAATTATATAAACTCAAAATCTGTATAGAGATTCGTTATACATCAAGTTCAAGTGTTAACTTCACACTAAACAATTCTAAAACATACATGATGCAAAATTTCAAAATTTCAAAAATTACGCAATTAAATTTTAATAATCTTCTAAAAAGTTTACAATAACATCATTACATTAAATTCAAAAAGTATTCTACAATTGTTTCTGTTGAATAACCTTTAAGTGAATCTTCTTACAGTAAAAATCTTGTAATTTCTACGCATAAAAAGTAAAACTTCTGATAATAACGATTAGAATACAATTTTATAATTCTCATTATAAAACTTTAAGCCTGAAAAGGATTACACAAAGAATGTAAAAAAACCAAACGTTTCTTAAACGATTAAAAAGGTTAAACATCAACTTCCATAAAATTCGCAATATAAGTTCTAGATAGTCCTTCATTAAACGCTCAATTCAGTCGAAAGATACATTACATGAAAACAATTTTCAACATTAAACTCCCAAAATTCTATGTAGTACACCATTTAATGATTACTAACTGTAAAATATCAAACACAGAAATATAAAGAAATCTATTAAAATTCTCAATCTCCGAATGTATTAAAGAATGCTAAACATCAAACGTTTACAAAAATCATGAACACCATTTCACAAGAAAATCTAAAGTCCTAATTAAAAGCTCGTTCGGTAAAAGAAAAGACATTAAGAATTCGTGGGAAATGAAATTCTTTAAAAGACAATAAATAAATTGTTCTGAAAGTGGTTATAAACAGTTCTTCACTGAAATAGTTCTTAATTTGTCCGCAAACGATAAATGTTCACGATGAACGCTAAAAGTTCGTGAAATCCAACTGCATCAAATGTAAAGTCAATGAAAGATATTCTCCATACCTTTTCTTATGATTGGATCTTGAAAACTGTAATAAATCGTTGAATTCGCCTTCTGAAATCCTCACTGAAATTTTCGCTCTACGAAACGTTGAAAAAATGTTGTTCGCAGTTCTATCCATTCTCGCCTTGGTTTCAAACGTTGGAAAGGTTCTTATCTTAGAAGAAAATCTTCCCAACTTTGAAGAAAAAAAGCTGTCATCTCTAGTGGCTCCGCAATATTAACTTCGTAGACTCAGCTGACATGCTGGTAAAGCATGAGAGAACTCACACAGGAGAAAAACTCTTCAAATGTAAATAATTTCTGCTTTTTGATGTAACATAAGCAGAAAGGGGGAGGGGTAAATGAGACCTCCAAAGGGTTATAAACAATAACGACTGATTTATTTAGAATGTATTTACAATTACGATTAATTATATCCAACTTCTAATGATTTAAATCTAACACCGATTAAATGGATAAGAGAATTGAGGAATGAGAGATTTGAGAGCGACAGCGTGTTGCCCAATCTAACGTTCTGTTGACTGATTCTCGAATAATGAAAATAAACTATTTTTCTTTTCTACTCTGATGCCTAAGAGGGATCTCTCCTCGATACGAAGATTAAAGTCAACTGTTAAATACTAATGCTATTAAAGCTCATGAGCCTCCTGCTCGTCACTAACTGTTCCTCTGTCACTAGTTTATGACAGGTTATGTTTATCAAGTACCTATGTCTATCACTGAGACAGGCTATCATCATCTATCTGTCCTCGTCGACAGTCTGAAACCTACTGTTCACGTCTCATCTCGCTGGCAGTCTGCTAACTTTCTACCTCTCCGACTCCGACGACCATGATAATGACAACCCCCCCTCCCCTGCACCTAACACTAACTAAAAGACTCGATGTCAAAAGACACTCCGACCAATGATTGGTAGGACGGATCACACAATCGAACATTACCTGAAAAATCCGATAAAGTGCGTCATACATCTACAAATACTGACTCCACTTTACTTTTAATTCAATATCTAGTAATTAAAGAACAACATCCTGTTTCTAACTCCAAATACTGTACCTAGAAAACTAAGCCGCGCATCCTGTGTAATCTAAACTATTCTAATTTTCATTCCCTAAACCTTTTCTAAATCTTTTATTTCACTACACTTTTATTCAACCTTTCCTAGAAAACCGTTTAGATAAGTTAAACATAGCTAATTCTGATAACTAATCTCAACATTAAATAACTAATCAATAACTATCTCTCTTAAATGACTAGGTAGAAGTTCTTTATAAAATAATAATAATCTATAAAAATAACTGTTCTTACAAATTAAGATTCGCTTAAATGGAATTAAAGGATATTTAAAAAGAATAACTAAGCTAAAATCCGAAACTTTTATATTTAAACATTAATACGCGTTTACAACAAATGAGGGTGGGGGTTCCGAAATCCCGGGGTCCCACAGAGCTACAATATTGTTTTATTTTTTAATTTTCTCTTTTTGAAAAAAAAAATACAAAATATTTTCATTGTTCCCCTTAATCTTGTGATAGATTAACCCATTTTTAAAATTTAGCTCGGCATATAATATTAGTGCTTCATTATACAAGGGAAGTTACAGGGGAATTTAGAATAACTAACCACAGAAGTCATCTGACCATACTAGTCTGAAAAACAATCCAACTTTCATTGTTTCCATCTTGGATTTTGACATTGTATTTTTTCCTAAATATTGCCTTAGCCCAGGCGTAACGTAACCACCGAGAGAAAGACGGCCTGCGGACAAAAGGTAATAATGTATACACCTTTTGTCCGCAGGCCTTTTCTCTCTAGGAGGTGTTGTTACGGCCCAGGCCTGTCTTTTTCGTCGGCTACGTGACTAAGTTAGGTGATGTAAGAGTGTATGGCAATTCAGTGATGTAGTCTTCTCTCTCGTTGGTGTTACATTAACGGAAGAAAATGATCACGTGCTCTACGACCTGACCACGTGGTTTTGTTTATTTATTCAGTTTCCGAATCTACCGCGCAATACCGCTACGATCGCTTTTATTTCAACAAATGAGCGGAGCTTCGCTTCCCGTTCAACCTCTTCCCTGATCCTACTTTAGTGCTCTGGTTATGTGACATCCTGTGACGTCTGTTGACTGTGGTGCCATCTCAGATGTGTGGCGTTCTTTCTGATTGGCTAGTAGGTAATTTCAAAGTTACCGTTGCTAATAGAAGGGGTGGAACATTTGAATAAACGTAATCTGTGTCTTTCCTCCTCCTCCAGGTGCCTTTACCCGATTCGGGTATTGGCGACCAATATGCACCACGCCTGTCGATCGAGACATTGATGAAGAATCTGTCCGCTCGACAAATCTGTTGCCTCCTTAATGCCATCTATCCAGCTTCTCGGGGACCTTCCTCTATTTCGCCTTCCTTATACCTTATCTTCAAGGGTGATTACGGGGACCGCATAATTTGTGCTGCCTCGTTTGATATGACCCAAGAATCGCAGTTTCTTCTTTAATTCAGTGTTTAACAAGTGCCGATTTGTATTGCATCTTGCCATTACGTCCGCGTTGGTGACCTGTTCTGTCCAGCTAATTTGGAGCATTCTTCTAGAAACCACATTTCAGTTGCTTCATGGCGTTTCCTATCGTTCCTTCTACAGTCTATGTTTCGCAGGAATACCGGCCATACTGTATATGGCGCTTCAGCACTATTATTCTCAGGTCCAGTTTCAACTTCCTCTCACAAAGGTTGTTTCTCATTTCCAGAAACTTTAGTTTTGCCATGGCTATTCGCTTTTTACTCTCGCCCAGTTGGTTGTTATTTGCATAGAACTGTCTTCCCAAATAATAGAAGGAATCTCGTTGCTGCAGAACTTGCCCTCCGCACACAATGTGCATAGAGGGTTAGCTGGCGCGGTTAACTATCATAACCTCTGTCGTTTTCGTGTTTATTTTAAGGCCATAATCTCGACTTTTGGTTTCAAGCGCCGTCACCAAGGTTTGTAGTTGTTGCTCGGATGACGCAACTAGGACAGCGTCATCTGCGTATCTCAAGTTATTTATGTTACGGCCGTTGATGACTTCCCTTTCTCCCTTTCTTCAACAGTTCTTCGCATAGGTGTATAGAAGTGGGCAATACCTTCAGCATAGTTGTTACATAGAAATGGGCTTAGTCGAAACCGACGCGATCTATACAAGCCGTGGTACTGTTTTTGTGACATCAGGCAAACCGATGGATTTTGTGACGTAATGAAAAAGAAATTTAAAAACAAAATAAGGATATTTAAAATTTAAAATAAAATGATTTATTAAAAAATTAAACGACACAGATTTGGCGGTAATACATTTTATTACATTGTATTCACTTATTTATCTAAAATAAAAAATTCACATTTCAAAATATCCCATCGGTTTTCGTGACGTTTCAACAATAGAAGTGACGTAGTGCCATGGCTTTGTATAGATCGCGTCGGCTTCGGCTTAGTCCGCATCCCTGTCTAACTCCCCGTTTGATGGCTTGTTGGTTATAATATGCGTGTTTAAGCAGCTGCAGCTCTTTCTTTCCGATGTTGTGTTCTTCCAAAATCTTAAATAGTTTGTTTTGCTGGACTCTATCAAATGCTTTTTCGTAATCTACAAAACACAGGTACACTATTCTATTCACATCGAGAGACCGTTCGATGAGCTACCCGAGTGCAAATATTGCTTCTCTTGTGCCTCGTCTTCCCTGAAGCCAAATTGCGTATCACTTATGGTGGCATCCAAGGTGTTGCTAATCCTATTTAAGATAAACTTCAAAAATACCTTTGCAATGTAATTCAATAAGCTGAGCGTCCTATGTTGGATGCAGTCTTGCGTTTCTGCTTTCTTAGGTATAGGGACTGTAATGGATTCGTTTATCTCGGTCGGGAATTTTCCTTCGCTATAAATAGCGTGACGTCTCGTTTTGCGGGGTTGACCCGATTTTCTTATTGGGATTTATTAATTAAAATCAATTAAAAATTATCTATAATATCTACATTTGACTAAGTTGTACCCCTTTGATTTTCCCAAAATTTGTTCCCCTATGGTTTCTTGTTTGATCACTGCATGTCTAATGTACCTTTATGGACGATAAGGTATACAAATCTCTAGTGAATATTACAGTATTATCGTAGAATTTGAATAGGTGTTGATTTAGCCGTGACCACCAAGAAGATTGGTAGTTATGGGCGGACTTTCCACTCGGTATGCCACTGGATAAAGAAAGATGTCACATCTATTGTTTATATATTGCAGATGCAAATGAAATGATTGAATCGGTCATTTCAAAAACCGCATAAGTCACTTTTTCCTCAAATATACTTTTTTTTTGCTAGGAACGTTTCCTTAAAGTTAGACGCATATTCTGGATAAAAACCACGTAAGTCGGTTCATATCTTCTTCTTCAAATAATACCGCCTGATTAACGTTCATTGCCTAAAAAACATAAGCCATTGCTTAAACAACGGGAAAAGTGTTTCTAAAGTACAAAAAAGAACATTTGCTCCTTCGATATATATGAGTTTTCATTATGATTCAGATGAAAAAAGTACTATCATCGCCGAAGAATTTATTGATGGATTCATTAAACATTCTTTCATGTTAATTAAAAAAATCTATTTGCATTTTGCTATTTTATCAAAACATATTTAGCTAGCTCAAAGCAGATGTTGAAGATAATCCAGATGTGAATGATGGAGAATATGATTACGTGCCATAATTTTAGTAAAACATGAAAATATAATGTTGATAAGATAATACTGAAGTGTAATTTTCAATAATATTGATTAAAAATATGATTAATATGATTGTTATGTTCAAATTATATACCATCTAACCATGTTTCTTGCTAAAACAACGTAAGTCAAGAACAGTTTTTCACGTTTTTTATATTATTATTATTCATAAATTATAAAGATTATTCGATATTTCAGTCTTTTAAGGTTTAACAACTACATATATTCAGCTCAAAAAAGTCCTTCATAACTCGTTTACTTGTGAATGACAGTTTTTATAGACTCTTTTCAGTAAGATGGTGGACGGGGCACGTGCTTGCGCGGCAGCTGCTTCCGGTGGGCAAAAAATTTCCCTTCGTCCATTTTTCCCATTGTTAGCGTACGTTTCGACGGAAAATGTATCGCCTACAAGATTTAAAAAGTCTGAACAAAGAAGATGCTATAAAAATTTATAATGAAGTAACTTCGTTGACCTGTTCTTTGTAAGTTACGGAAGTCTGAAGCGATTGCAGAAATACACTAATAAGCCATCAATATCAGTAGGTTAACTGTAATCGCGTGGAGGTTGATCGCAGCAACATTGCGCATACGATTTGCTAGCATCTTGTAAGTATTGATTTGCAGTACATTTCCGAACACTACATGAATTTGCTACCGGACGTAACATTTCGAAAAATATATGAATATTTTCAGGATGATGGTAGTAAATTCAGGTGTTTCGACCGAACAGTCAAACATGAATGCTGGAGATATTTCTGAGGCAAAAATTCTGTGTAACTATATTTACTATCTGTTATTTTGAAAACATTTTCTAATACATGTATTCATCTTTTAAGTTTCAAGAAAATGTTATAATGAGAGCTAAATGTTTAGCTTCTCAAAAGAAAATGCATCTGAAAACCCAGTGGAAAGATATTTGGGTGAATGCCCTATAGGGTAAGTGGCAATTAATAAGTTAGTCACTTTAACTAGTTAGTAATTTATTAGTGTAACTATATTTGAATTGATAATTTTAGAACAATATTTAGTTAAGAAATAACTAAGTTTTGAATTTCATTTCGTTAGAAAAGGAGGAAAATGCAGCCATATACAGGGTTTGAACAAAGTAATATGAATACATTTTTGATTTTAGATGCATTTGTCGAATATCTATAAAAAACTTGACGAATTACCCTGAAACTTTAGGGTGTAAAGAGCATGTCACCGCTCATTTAAAGCATTATCTTTTATAGGGCGATTCCAAACTTATTTTTTGTGGTTCACTTTGCTCCTGGTCCCCTATTTGCCTTTGGGACAAAACCTTCGCTCTGAAATGTATGAGCAGTAACATGCTCTTTATATCCTTGAAGCTTCAGGATAATTCGTCAAGAATTTTTCTATATATTCGACAAAAACGTCTAAAATCAAAACTTTGTTCATATTATTTTGTTCAAGCACTGTAATATAGCTGCATTTTCCTCCTTTTCTAGCGAAATGAAATTTAAAATTTAGTTATTTCTTAACGAAATACTGTAATATTATCAATTTAAATATAGTTACACTAATAAATTAATAACTACTTAAAGTGACTAACTTATTAATTGCCACTTACCCTATAGGGCATTCACAAATACCTTCAAATATCTTTCCACTGGGTTCTAACTCAGATGCGCTTTCTTTAGAGAAGCTAACCATTTAGCTCTCATTAAAACATTTTCTTGAAACTTAAAAAATGAATACATGTATTAGAAAATGTTTTCAAAATACAAGATAGTAAAAATAGTTACACAGAATTTTTGCCTCGAGAAATATACCCAGCATTCATGCTTTACTGCTCGGTCCAAACACCTGAATTTAATGCTTAATGAATTTTAAAGGGGTGGTTGTCAAAGAACCAAGCACTGCGACCTCAGGTCTATTGTACTATCCCCTAATGACGATGAAAGAACGATTATGAACGAGACAAACACAAACATCCATGCCCTGGGCGAGATTCGAACCCGCGACTCGCTGGTGTCGAGAGCGGAAAGACCTGTGCCTTAACCCACTCGGCCACCGAGCCGGCAACACCTGAATTTACTACCATCATCCTGAAAATATTCATATATTTTTCGAAATGTTACGTCCGGTAGCAAATTCATGTTGTGTTCGGAAATGTAGGGGAGAGCGGGTAACAGTGAGACACGGGGAACAGTGAGACTTTCATTGCAGCATCCAGAAAAGACATCACCATCAACTAACGCTACCATAGCTAAAAGGTGAACTTAATTATCTATGCATCCATCTAGTTTCAGTTCTCTAGGATCCCTGCAGGCTCAAGAAAACTGTACTTGCATAAGTTAAGGATACTAATGTAAATTTTCTTGATTGCCAATTATAGTACATTGTTCACCACATTTATAACATTTGATAAAAAGATAGCTATATATCGAATGCTTTTTCATTAAGCTTTCTGAAATCTATAAGCGATTTAAAAATGAAATGGAAACTTAGGCCTACAGGCTTGAAAAATTAAACCATGTAGTATGGGTAACAGTGAGACAAAATGATTTGGGGAACTGTGAGACGGGTGTTTCAGTGTTACCCACCACAACATGTTGAATTCTGCATGATGTAGTATATCAAAGAATCATTGTTGTTTGGCAAAAGAATTTCATATTTTATATTTTCCTTAAATCACAATAGTTATAAAATTTTAAGCCAACATATTTCAATGACGTATTTTATATAAATTTCCATTAATAAATGTTATAAAATATTTCAATGTTTTTTTAAATTTAGAAGAATATGTTGTAATTTAATTGATAATAATTCTAATAATTTTAAATCAAAATAAATGCACCAAAAAAGCATGCCTCATTGTTCCCCCCTTGCTGTCTCATTCTTCCCCAAACAACGTGCTTCAGATTTGTTTTATTTTTTTTCATCAAAGGTTTTTCATAATAAAATCTGAAATTAAATTATGTCATAGCTGTATAAGTTTAGTATTTCACAGAAAAAATTCGTTGCATTTGGTCCAATGTAACATGAAAAAACTGCTTTAGAAAAAAGTGTGTCTCACTGTTACCCACTCTCCCCTACTGCAAATCAATACTTACAAGATGCTAGCAAATCGTATGCGCAATGCTGCTGCGATCAACCTCCACGCGATTACAGTTAACCTGCTGATTTTGGTAGCTTGTTATTTCTGCAATCCCTTCAGACTTTCGTAACTTACAAGAAGAGTTCAACGAAGTTATTTCATTAAAAATGTTTATAACATCTTCTTTTTTCAGCCTTTTTAAATATTGTAGGCAATACATTTTCCGTCGAAACGTACGCTAACAATGGAAAAAATAGAAGAACGGAAGTTCTAAGCCCGCCGGAAGTAGCTGCCGCGCAAGCTCGTGTCCCGCCCACCATTTTACTGAAAAGGGTCTATTGATTCCTGAAAACTTCTAATCGTGTGACTTATGCGGTTTTTGAAATGACCGATTCAATTATATCAGGAGCTTTTATGTGATCTTGCTTATGTTTTTATTAAATGAAATTTTATGTACGAAATATTATCGATAAACAATATAGAAATAAGCACGAAGTGTTTCCTAATTAATCGACGAACGCTAGAAAACATACTATTACAGATTACGGAAAAAGTGAATGCTCACTTATGCCGACGCTTCCGAGATTATACGAGCCTATAATCTCGGAAGCAGTCTCGCCTATGGATTCTGATTGGTTAAATGAGTTTAGTCATTCACGCATGCGTCAGTTTCCTCGAGAAAACTATGAAAATCACTGGCAACAGTTTCGAATGTTCGAGAGTAGCAGCATAACGAAAAGAACTACAAGTGGTGGAACTCTCTACCGAGATGAGATGCCCTTCATCTGAAATAATTTTGAAGTGAAATTTCTTATACGGAGCCAACAACTTGGGGAGTGAAATGCTAGGATGAAACGTTTTTCGCGTTACGGAAGTGACGTAATTCCAGCAATCCAACCTTCATTGTTTTCCAACAAACGGAAAAAACTGATTGTTAACATCCGTGATGGAGCGTGACCACCGAGAGAGAAGGCCTCCGCATTGAAATATCCTCATAGATAGTGCAATTGCGTAGCTTATTTTTATTATTAGTTTTATTGTTGTAGTTACGTGAATCAAACGGAGAGTTCGGCGCCAAAACAGCTGCAGAACGCATGAGAGCATTTAGAGCTCATAGACGAACTGAAGAAGCAATTCCAGACAAAAACAAAAAATAAAAACGAAGCTAAAAAGTCTACAGGATTCGTACGAAATTTGCGAGCTCGTAAACGTCAACAGTTGAATCAAATCCGATATATACGTCTGCAAAAATGCAAAAAAGACAACAAAAAGAAATACCATGAATATACCACATAGCACCCCACAGTATAGGTAATTTTAATAAGAACTCGTAAAGGATATGCTGAATAGTTTCTACTACGCCGCAGACTTTACATCCAGTTGAACCGACCGTTTTCCATTGGTGGAGTCGTTGGAGAGAATGAAATCCGTGATGTAATAGTCGCCTTTGATAATTAAATAGAGTTCGTTCCAAAGCGAAAGATTTTAGGACCTTCAAGACTTTTGCCCACGGATAATCCGGGTAGAGAAGCAAGATGTAGGGCGTCTTTCCTGGGTCGGACTGCTGGAAAAACCACGAAAGACGAAGATGGCCCCAGTCTTGTGGATCCATGCAGCGTAGATTAGGTAAAAAAGTCATTAGATCAAAAGAAAAGGTCTTATATATATCGGGTTGGCGAAAATGCGTAATCACTAGCAACAAGGAGGGTAACGGTAGCCTATTCACCTTAAAAAAGTAACGTAAATGAATAAACACAGAATTTGCCCACACAAGAGGTGGCAGTAGGAATACCCTTATCATCGCTGCCATTCTTGCTACTATAAGATAGCGTTTAATGACAGGTAAACCTATCCCTTCCCTCTCAAAGGACATGAAAATAAACGCAGCTTAAAGGATGCTGACGAATAACAGATCCCCATACACGGTTTTCTATTCCACTACGTAGTCTCCAAAGGTCTTCCAAGGCAAGTTGAATAGGCACGTGGAGGTCAGTAAAGGAATGACGTGCGTTTTGAGAAACCTCACCTTGATGAACATAGATGTCGGAAATCGAAAATTTCTCTCAAGACGAGCTAACACTTTTCCATCACTTGTTGCCAGTGTAAAGAGTTCTTATTCGGGAGAAATGAAAACACATATCCAAGCATTGTAATTTGGCCACACCATGTTATTGGGAATGATTTAAGATAGTTCACCGTCCATTTCCCAATAGCAATTCCTTTAGACTTGACAAGGTCGATGGTACTCCCCGTCGAAGTACTAAAGAGTTCAAAAGTTTCTCTATAGATGCCCAAGGAATATGCATCTGATGCGAACAGCACGACACCATCTGCATAAGCCAACGATCTGATGCTTATGGCAGTATAAGACATATCCTTGAACATCCGGATGGCGATTTATATACAGAAGCTGTGGTTCCAGATAAAAAATGTAAAGGAGGGGGGTATAACGGACACCCCTGCCTAACACCGTTTAAGCTTAATAGTTCAAAGCTGGACGAAATGCATCCATTAATCGTCGCATGTGATGTCTCCGAAGCATACAGTGCAGAAATAATCGTAGCAAATACCTGAGGATGAAGATGTTGAAATACTAGAAATAAGAATTCATGATTCACTTTATCAAAAGCCTTTTCCTGTTTAAGGCTCAGTATAACAAGAATCTGTTCACGAATACGAGCTTCCTCCATAATACACTTGATGGTAATAAGATTGTCCTACATCCTGCGAGATGGAATAGAGCAGGATTGCCCCGGATCTATGAATTCCTCAGCAAAGAGTTTAAGTCTAACAAGTAAGTTGAAAAACCCCAGTAAAGACCTTATAATCCGTATTAGAGGGTTATCGGCCTTCACTGGGTCACAAGAGAGTAACATGATCTGGGTTAGGAGTCTTGGAGAGTAACATGATCTTCCCCACCGTAAATTCTGAGGTAGTGAAGTAAGAGTCTTTACTAATCGAATTAAATACTTGCACCAGGAAAGACTAATCGAATCAAATACTTGCAAGAAGTTTCCTCCTCGTCTTGAAAAATGAATATGGTAAACCGTCTAAACCTGGGATAGAATGGCGACGGCCATTAGCTGATAGTGAATTCTTAACTTCATCTTCAGTGAAGGGACGAGATATAAAAAGGTCAGTCTCCTTAGGGAAAGGTTTTTATATACAGAAGACGGAATGATTGGGTGGCTGATAGGAACGCAGATAGGTTGTCATTATCAGACACCACCTCATCACCTTTCACCACTAACCAGCAGCATCTTTTGCTATTCGCACGATGCCTCTCTTCTGCAAAAGCCGCTGATGGCATATTTCTGATGTTAGTAGCCCAGGACAACTTTGCCCTGAGTGCTGCATCAATTGCTTTATGGATCATTAGAACATTTATTTCACTCTTCACTTGGCGAATTTCCGCAGCAAACTCCTCCTTGGAGGTGGAACATCAGAGAAGACGAAGTATCTCTTGGAGCATGAGGAGGCGCCATCGACGTCGTCGTGCAATATCCATCCCAACTTTCCGAAAAAATATTTTAATTTTATGTTTGAGTTCTAACCATGAGTCAAGCGTAGGAGGCAGATAACGAAGATGCCTTTCCACGAGCTTAACGAACATTTCCTTATATTCCGTATCATCGAGCAGAGAAACGTTCAAAAACCAGTTGCGTTGTGTATTCATACCTGCAGTAGTAGCTGGAAATGGAGGGTTCCACGACCACTTGATGGCACTGTGGTCAGAGAACGAACATGGAATAACCTCCATAACACCTGGCGAGTCAGCAAAAGCACTATCGATGAGGAACAAGTCCAATCTAGATAATATATTAAGTCCCTGATGATATGTGGGCCCACGCTGGTTGTCCTAAGGCGAATACCTCCATAAATCCAGCAGTGCATTTTCCTGACAAAGGGAGTGTATAAATCCATCTGAAAAGATGTTAATATCGTCTGGATGACAATTAAACTCGCCAGCAATCACTACAGGTAAAGATGTGCATAAAAAAGTTCACTAAACAATGATCGTTTCTCTGCTATAATACATGCAGCATATCGTGACCACCGAGAGAGAAGGCCTCCGCAATGAAACTGAATACATTGTTACATCATCATAGATAGTGCAAATTCAGGGATTATTATTGGTAGAAATACGAATAACAATGCAGTATCTATGTGATGCAACAATGTATTCAGTTTCATTGCGGAGGCCTTCTCTCTCGGTGGTCACGAGCATATACAGGGTGTTTCAAAAGGTATAATCCAAACTTCACACACAGGTAGAGGCATGAATGCGAACAGATTCTGTTAATACAGTTAATATTAATTGCGACGATTAATGGATGCATTTCGTCCAGCTTTGAACTATTAAGCTTAAAAGGTGTTAGGCAGGGGTGTCCGTTATACCCCCCTCCTTTACATTTTTTATCTGGAACCACAGCTTCTGTATATAAATCGCCACCCGGATGTTCAAGGATATGTCTTATACTGCCATAAGCATCAAATCGTTGGCTTATGCAGATGGTGTCGTGCTGTTCGCATCAGATGCATATTCCTTGGGCATCTATAGAGAAACTTTTGAACTCTTTAGTACTTCGACGGGGAGTACCATCGACCTTGTCAAGTCTAAAGGAATTGCTATTGGGAAATGGACGGTGAACTATCTTAAATCATTCCCAATAACATAGTGTGGCCAAATTACAATTCTTGGATATGTGTTTTCATTTCTCCCGAATAAGAACTCTTTACACTGGCAACAAGTGATGGAAAAGTGTATGCTCATCTTGAGAGAAAGTTTCGATTTCCGACATCTATGTTCATCAAGGTGAGGTTTCTCAAAACGCACGTCATTCCTTTACTGACCTCCACGTGCCTATTGGTTTGGTTTGTTTGGTATTAACGTCCTTTTCAACTGCTATGGTCATTTCAGGACGGCGTTATAGGGGCCGCAAATTTTGCCTCGCAAGGGTTCTTTAACGTGCAGCCGGCAAACGTCTACACGGGACCAACGGCTTTACTTCCCTTCCGAAGGAAGTGCGTGATCTCAGGATTTACCCCTGAAAAATCCTCGTCGTCCTCGGCCGGGATCGAACCCGCGTACTCGGGCATCAGAGGCGA
Organism: Rhysida immarginata; assembly: GCA_023313115.1. Lineage (NCBI taxonomy): Eukaryota > Metazoa > Arthropoda > Chilopoda > Scolopendromorpha > Scolopendridae > Rhysida > Rhysida immarginata. Next base: position 1,052,678 of record JAHWFO010095817.1, on the reverse strand, counting down.
TCACGCAACCTACTGAGCCACCGAGGCCGATCGTGCCTATTCAACTTGCCTTGGAAGACCTTTGGAGACTACGTAGTGGAATAGAAAACCGTGTGTGGGGATCTGTTATTCGTCAGCATCCTTTAAGCTGCGTTTATTTTCATGTCCTTTGAGAGGGAAGGGATAGGTTTACCTGACATTAAACGCTATCTTATAGTAGCAAGAATGGCAGCGATGATAAGGGTATTCCTACTGCCACCTCTTGTGTGGGCAAATTCTGTGTTTATTCATTTACGTTACTTTTTTAAGGTGAATAGGCTACCGTTACCCTCCTTGTTGCTAGTGATTACGCATTTTCGCCAACCCGATATATATAAGACCTTTTCTTTTGATCTAATGACTTTTTTACCTAATCTACGCTGCATGGATCCACAAGACTGGGGCCATCGTCGTCTTTCGTGGTTTTTCCAGCAGTCCGACCCAGGAAAGACGCCCTACATCTTGCTTCTCTACCCGGATTATCCGTGGGCAAAAGTCTTGAAGGTCCTAAAATCTTTCGCCTTGGAACGAACTCTATTTAATTATCAATGGCGACTATTGCATCACGGATTTCATTCTCTCCAACGACTCCACCAATGGAAAATGGTCGGTTCAGCTGGATGCAAAGTCTGCGGCGTAGTAAAAACTATTCAGCATATCCTTTACGAGTGTCCATTCGACCATACTCTTTGGGATCATCTAAAGCATCATTATGGGCTGGTCAGATTTTCATACCTGTCTGTGTGCTTCCTTGTGGACGATTCCACTGGCGAAGCATTAAAATTGGACCTAGTCATTTTCATCGCCTTCATAAATAAGGAACTGTGGTTGGCAAGATGGGAACGTTCGCAGGGCACCTACCCATCGTCCTCGATCACCACCCAGTTGAGGTCGTTTCTCGATCTGAAATGGTCACGGCTAGGTGCCTTCAAGTTCAAAAAGCGTTTTTCGTCATCCAACGTCTTAGCGTGGTCATCGGGGAAGAGTATTTCTTCCAATTTATGTTTCCTCTGGACTTTTGATGTTTTCGTCGTTAGAGAACGTGCATCGTCTTGAGGCGTTTATAAAAGAACAGCAGACCGTTTTTTGAGCTGCGCGAACCTTTTCGGATGTGCGCCTAAGCGCCTTATTCCACGACTGTGAGGCGTCTGCTGAGGCAATTCCATCAGCCTTAGCTCCAACAGCAGGGAAAGATCCGCTACAAGTCTTATTGGACATTGTGAATTTTTGTGTGAGTTAGCAACTAAAAACTAAAACTTTGTGCTATAGGCTGTGTGGCTTTTCCTCGTGGCTTGGTGTTGAGTATTCCTCCCACCACCCCGGCGACCCCGGGGAAGATTACCCCCCCCCCCGAACTTTTTTTGTGACTTCTTTCATTACCATGGATAACATGGTAATGATGGTTGTTGTTGGACAATTATCCGCTTTTTTCAAGAAGCGTTTTTCGTCATCGAAACGTCTTAGCGTGGTCATCGGAGGAGACCAATCATTCCATTTCATGTTTCCTCTGGACTTTTAATATTTCGTTGGTTGGCGAATGGGCCTCGTCTTGAGGCGTTTATATAAATGCAGCAGCCTGTAAAAAGGGCTGCGCGATCCTTATCGCATGTGCGTCTAAGCCCCTGAAGTCACGACTTTAAAGCGTTTGCTGAAGCGATACCATCACCCTTAGCTCCAACAGCAAAGGGAAAGATCCGCTCCAACAGGCGACATGGAGAAAACCGACCTTTAAAGCAGTGCAGTGAGAACTTTTCTTTAAACTCAGTTAATTTCGACAAAGAGAGCTTAGCTTTTCCTTCAGTGCCCCGGCCGACAGCAAAGGAACCGAGAGGAACGAAATTAAAATGGAAAGGAATTGGCGAGGAGAAAGTGCACGCATCACGATACGTACACAGCTTCGTCGCTTACCGCATCTGTTCTTCATCAATGGGGAAGTTAGGAGAGAGTTGGGGAATTTAGGAGCGAGATCATAGCTTCCAATCTTTCGCCTCTAGAGAAGTTAATGCCCGTAGTTTCCAGCCAGGGGCGCGCGAAGCGGTAAGCAAAGTAATGGGGGCGCATTGTAGGACGGGACACTAAAGGACTGTATATAGGAGCTTTATGGGGCACATTGTAGGTTAAAAGGGCGCATATATTAGAGGTCTGCATCGGGGCGCCGAGGAAGCTAGCGCCGCCCCTGTTTCCAGCAAGGATGTCAGCCCATCTGCCAGCCAAGCAAGTAATGTTTCCAAGAGTTTAATAGACACTAAAATTAACGTTAAAAGAAACTTACCTGATAAACTTATTTTACCGCCTCCCGCAATTACCTCTTCCGTATCCTGGATGCTAATACATTCGAAAATGAGCAATTATCTTACCTGAACAATTCTTCAAATCTATTTAGTGACTTGTGCTTTACGAACACAGGAAACTTGACATATCCTTGGCATCACTCATCCAAGGGAATATCTCAACAAATAGTGTACTCCGAAGAACTGCGTCTTTCTCATCGTACTCATCGTCGTCTCCCAATTGGAACACGAGAGCCAAGTTGGACCAATGTTCCTTTATTCTCAGCCGGTAACGTCCACAGGGCCCCTGCTCGGCTTGCCGCGCTTGGTGAGCGGCGTCGCGGCGTGCGGTATCTTATTATTAGTTCCATTAAATCTTCATAGTATTAAGCTGCTTCTTGAGTGATGTTGATTTGCTGTTTCTTATACAGGGTGATTACAAAAGAACTTCACACTTTTAAAATTTATTACATCAAAGCTATTCAGAATAGGGGAAAATATCTTCGCATTGAATGATGGGTACAGCTGCCATTTTTTGAGGGCAAGAGGGAGGCAATCCTATACTGCTACTCATCGAAGTGCGACGTTTTTGCCCGACTTGTTATTTTATACGATGCTAACGAGTTGTTGCGTGTTTGGATGTATTGTATAACAATGAGATAAGTTCAGAGCCATGGCAGCCATGGGTCTCGATGCCCTCAAAAGATGTCAGATATTCAATGTTATGTTTTGATATTTCTCCCTATATAGACACACCACATACGGATTCTTAAAGAAAAACTCTTGAAGTTTATTGTGACACAGTTAAAGATGTTCAATATGCCCCCCTGTAACCCGCATTAACATGTCTCCATCAATCCCACGTATCGCTACCGTAATGCGTTCTTTCAACTCGTCTAAGTCACGGGGAAGGGGTAGGGTGAAGACCTTGTCCTTTACACATCCCCATAAAAAGAAATCAGCGGTGGATTGGTCGAGCAAACAATAACCTGGAACTTGCAAAGTGGCCACTGCGGAACCCCGACCTCACACCTTGTGATTTCTTTTTATGGGGGTGTATAAAGGACAAGGTCTTCACCCTACCCCTTCCCCGTGACCTAGACGAGCTGAAAGAACGCATTACGGTAGCGATACGTGGGATTGATGGAGACATGTTAATGCGGGTTTGGGACAAATTCGACTACCGCATTGATGTATGCCGTGTCACGACAGGGGGGGCATATTGAACATCTTTAACTGTGTCACAATAAACTTCAAGAGTGTTTCTTTAAGAATCCGTATGTGGTGTGTCTATATTCTGAATAGCTTTGATGTAATAAATTTTTAAAAGTGTGAAGTTCTTTTGTAATCACCCTGTATGACGTTTATTGTTTAATTACAGTTTCTCCCAATCGGTCGATTTACCCGAATGGTCTGGCGTTTTCTATGGTGAGATAGTGCTCTTCAGCCCAAAATTTCTTGATAATTCACCTACCGAGGAACACGTCAAGCTATAAATCCGTTAGCCATAATTTCACTTAGCCAGGAGAGTATACATCGACGCTTCCACGATCTTGATGAATTGTTATTCCACAATTATTTTTACTGAGAAAAAAAAGTAATTTTACTAATAATGTTGTAATAGTTATTTTATGAATTCTTGATATTCTAAAAAGGAAAATTTGAGACGTAATTTGTAACATAGCTATTTGCCACTTAATCGAGTCTAACAATTAAAGACTTTAAAATTAAAAAACGTCTCCCGTCCTATCTCTGCTCACGTATTTTAGCGTACTCTGCAAATATTCATTTACACTGCTTGAAATTGCTAAGGAACATGCGCATTCCGCTATTTAGGGGCACTGGAAAATAATGCAGGACGCGTCAAAACATTGGTTGCTACTCTGTTATTCGATTTGCATAATTTGAATAAAGTTCACGTGTCAATGAGCTGTGGTTCAGTGAAAATCAGTAACCGTGGAGTGTTAGGGCGAATACACGTGCAGGTGTTTTGCAAACATTACTGTAAATTTTCACTCCCTCTGTCACATATCGTCTCCAGAATGCCGCAGAGACGTCATTTGAGTGATTACGATCGTGGACAAGCTGTTGGACGGCTTGAAGCGGAGCAAAGTGTGACTGAAGTTGCGCGAGCAATGGGCGTTACGAAAAGTGTTGTTTCTCCTTAGAAAACTGCTGCTGCCACCAGAGGATCCGCTTTACGTGTGCATACCGCTCGGGAGGATCGTAGTATAGCGCTTTCAGCAAAAAGAGGAAGAAATAAGACACCCGCACAGATAACCGCAGATCTTGCCACTGCTGCAGACACTCATGTTTCTGCCAGAACTATTTCCCGTCGGGTGAATTATGTTGGGCTGTATGCACGCAAACTTGCCAAATGCATTCCACTATCTCCGCTCCATCGACGGAAGAGATTAGAGCATCGTGCTTGGGACGATCAGGAGTGGTCCATGGTGATGTTCTCCGACGAATCTCGGTTCATATGCAGAGTGATTCTGGGCATCAGCTGATCTGGCGTGAAAAGGGAACTCGTTATCACACGTTCGGGAAATGCAACCTTTTGGTCAAGGAGTCTTGGTACTGGGGGGGGGGGGGAGCATCATGCATGATGCCAGAACAGGAGGGTCTGTTACAGCAGCACGGTATTGCAGGAGATTATTCTGGATCACGTTCGTCTTTTCCATGGAGCAGTTGGTCCAGACTTTTGTGATCATGGACGACAATGCCCGTCCACACAGGACGAACATGGTATCGGATGTTCTTCAGAGTAAGGATATCAAGCGTTTGCAGCAGCTCGCATACTCCCCGATTTCAGTCCCATAGAACATGCCTGGTACGCTCTTGGTGGACGTGTGGGATATAGGAATCCCCCTCCCAGAACGATGCAGGAACTGACAACTGCATTACAGGAAGAATGGGATAAGATCCCGCCTGCTCTTCTCAACAGTCTGGTGAGAAGCGTGCCAAACAGATGCAAAACATGCATTGCTGTTCGAGGAGGCAATGCTCACTACTGAGGGTCTCACATTTCAAATCGGTGGCAAACAACCAATTTGACGACCCTCAAAGAAATGGACACGACGATGTTCACGATGCAGTTAGACATGTTTTTATTGTACCATCATGTAGAATAACATTATAATTAGTCATTTAATCAATGTAGCCACCATCTGCATCAAGAACCCGCTCCAGACGAGGCCGAAAAGCCTTGCAAACTTTGCGAATGTAGTCCTTCCTCATTCTGGTCCACACACGGTTGACAGATGTTTTCAGCTCCTCAACGTTGCTGTGACGGACCTTGCAGGCCTTCCCCTCAACATACGCCCACACGCTGTAGTCAAGTGGATTGAGGTCTGGCGACTGCGAAGGCCAAAAGCCCTTCGACCAGAAGGTCATGTTGGACCCCAACCAGTTTTGCACAGTGTTGGCCGTGTGGGCAGGAGCACCGTCCTGTTGAAAGATGTAGTCCGCATTTCTTCACCCAGGGAAGGACTTTTGTGGCCAGGATGTCCTTGTAATCAGCCGCCGTTAGCCGATATCCACTTGGGAACCACACAGGTGGCATTTTCTCGCCATTCGACGCCACGATTCCGAGCATCATCACAGAGGCCGGGTGCTTGGTTGTAGATACGTAGCGGACCTTGGAGATGTCCTGGCCAAAGCGTACCACGCAGTCGTTTTGCTTGTTGACGACAGGATCGACCGTGAAGGTCTTTTCGTCAGAGAAAATGACAATTCGCTCGCCATGACTCTTCAAGTCGTTGAGAAGACGGCGACAGCGCTCCCGACGTTGTTCCCGTATCCGATCCGTCAGCAGAGGCCTCACGCTCTTTCCACCTTCTTCTTTGACCGCTCTGGACACTGTGGACACCGAAATTTTCTTTTTCTTTGTGAGCGCAGTCATTTTGAGCGTCGGGTCTTGTTCGAAGGCTTTTCTCACAGCCAAACGGTTGACGACTTGAGGTCTACCTGAACGAAGTTGATCTTTAAGGTCTCTCCCATTCTTGAGCCTGTCCGCAACTCTGTGGATGGTCATCCGGCTGACTTTGAGGAGCTTGGCAATCTCGGACTTCGTGTGGCCCGCGCGCAGGAGAGCAGCGATCTCTACTCGTTTCGTTTCCATCGCTTTTGTCGTGGACATTAGGATCACTCAGAGGTTAACACGTAATTTCCAATATATTATTTGAACCTTTTGTGGAAATGGAATTATCCAAATCATGAGCAGTCCATTTTTTGGGGGATGAGAAAAGTGTAACAGAACCTTTGCAAAGCCCGGTATTTTTTTTAGTCACTCGTTGATGTTTCATGATACCTCTTCTGCTTTTGCCATTATGTTCGTTTCCTTAGTTCAAATTCCATGCCATTTTGTGTTCATAAAGTCACTGTAATACGTCTACTAAAGTTTTGGTAGCGTTCATTTCTTGGGACAGTATTTATTGAAAAAAATGTTGCTGTTCCTTAGCAGTTGTCAAGCAGTGTAAAATACGAGACAGTGTTTCAAGGGACCGAGCAAAAACACGAATTATCCGGAATAAAAAGCCCAAAATTTTGTTTTAGGAAATAAATTTGTTATATGTATTTTTTTATTTATTTATTTATTTCTGGATAAGTAGTCGGTATAAAGCCTGTTTATATTATTGTTTACAGGGTGTTGTCGAATAACGCGTACAGTCTTGGGGGGGGGGGAGAGGGGTTGATAGAGGAATTAAATCTAAGCAACATTTCCCTCTTTCATTTTTTTTTCTCTGGAGCACTGTTTTTGAGATCTAACGTGCGTGGAATTCTTTCTGTGGGGACACTTAAAGACACTGGTATATGAGACACCAGTGGGATCCGATGAAGAGCTGGTAGCCAGAATAATCGTAGCTGCGGACCAGATTCGCGAAGAACCAAGAACTTTTGAACGTGTACGTCAGTCCATGCGGCGACGTTGTGAAGCATATATTCATGCCAGAGGGAGTCAAATTGAACACTTATTGTAAAACATTTGCATGTTTCATAAAAAAAACATGTCACATTATTGTTCTGTATGCAATGTGTTTTTGTTCTTTTTATTACATGATTGACCATGATTTTAACGTGTTCCAGAAGCACGGATTGAGTGGCATATTAGGTCTACGCGACGTCCAACATTTTTTATCTCAAAAAATGCCCCAGAGAAAATGCCCCAGAGAAAAAAATGAAAGAGGGAAATGTTGCTTAGATTTGATTCCTCTACCCCCCTCCCGGAAGACTGTACACGTTATTCGACAACACCCTGTAAACAACACCTTCGTAGAAAATAAACCCAAATGAGATAACTTTAATAGTTTATGGGTGAATCTTAAAACTGAGCTTCTTATGATTAAAACGGAGGGAACTACAAAATTTATAGAATTTTCTATTCATCTAGCAATTCTATACAATAAAATATTATGGAACCCAGAAGATAATTTTAATTGTAATACTGTAATACAAGATGCGGTAAAAAAAAAAATTGTATTACGATGACCAAGGAAATTTTTAATATAAAATTTTATTTCTAATTTTAAGTTAGCGCAAATGAGTTAATAACAGCTAATAAATTTAAAAAATAAAAAAATAATAACGGTGCAAAGTTAATCGGAATCTTCAGTATCACTCCGAACGTCTTCTAGCTGTGGAAAAAAATTTTTTAAATAAGTAAATTCATAACTATACAGGTTATCTTAGCAAACTATCCTGCCTGTTTTTTTATTTATAAAAATATGATTAAAAGTATTCTACTAGTTACTACTGTTGCCTATGATTGAACATACAATTTCCAAACTCACGAAATTTTCCTTGAATTTGGTACATATAACTGAGTTATAAAAGAAAATATTAATCTTTAATCTTTAATTACAGTGGCAGTCAAAATAATAGAGCCCCCCCCCCCCCCCAGCTACAAACGGAACGAACTAAAACAAACCATAATACACCTCCATGAACAATAAGTAAACCCGTATTTATTATCAGCACACACTAAAGTACGCATTGGCACAAAACGGCAGTTTGTGAAACGTTTATTCACATGGGCTAAGTGTAATAAAGCTTGACATGGATAAATTTCTTCAATCATATGAATAGAGCCAGCATCCAAATTTCAGAGCAGTCTTTGCAACCAATCTCAATACCATTTGTCAGGCAATTTTTCGCATGTGTAAAGGGGGTGCTTCAATGAACAAAATCGCAAAGGACCTGCATGTTTCGCGGAAGCGTGTCCAGGACGCAAAGCACAAATGTAAAGAGACGAAGCCGGCAGGAGAAAACCGAGGCAGACCGAAAAAATCATCTTTGCGACTGGTCTAACGGATATGGTTAGAAGTTCGAAAGGTTCCTTTCTTGACAGCTCCACGTTTGAAATGTAAAATATCTCGTGTTTTTGGTATTCAGTTATCTATTTCAACTGTGCAGAGGACCCCGATGATCATGTGACTTTTGAGTGCCCTGGCGTGTCTCTCGTCGGCCTCGAAGTCGACCCGGGGCCAACGATATAACGGGCCCCAGCGCGGAAAAGTCACCTGACCATCTTAGTCCGGCCAACAATCCAACCTTCATTATTTCCAACAAACGAAAAAATATTGAGTGTTAAAATCCAAGATGGAAACAAAGAAGATTACATTGTTACTCGGACTAAGATGATCAGGTGACTTTTCCGCGCGGGCAACACCTCCTAGAGGGAAGGCCTGCGGACCAAAGGTGTAAAGGTGCAGTAGGCGTTTAGTCTAACCTTCTTTCTAGGGGCGCGTTCGACATGTGCACGCTAAATGCACCTAGTGACGTCCCTCAGAGCGAGCGGTGAAAAAAGTGTAGTGCATTTTGTGTGTCATGAAAAACGGAAACGAGCACGAAAGTGGGATGTTCTCCTCACCCGTGCTATCATGAATAGTAAGCCTACTGCTCAAAATAAAACCCATCATAACATCTGCATTCATATAACACGCCGAAATCGATCATTACACAGTAGATTTCAATGTCAGTTTAAATGATATACAGATTTCAATTATTTTATTATACCTGTTGGCTCTTTAACGGTAACTAAAACTCCGAACTATCTATCGCTACATTTCAAGCTCTAGGGCAGCGCCATCCTGCAACGCATTAAACGACTCTGCTCCTAACCTAGGGTCATTTGTTGCGCGCACGAAACGCCCGGTAGTGCGCGCACTCGCGCGGATTCCATGACAAATACGTTAGTGCGTTTAGTGGACGCACAAAGGCGTTTAGTGCGCGATGTCGAACGCGCCCTAGGTGGTGTTGCTCAGACCCGATGGTCAGTTGACTTATGTGCCAGGGCCTGTCTTTCTTGTAGGCCTTGGTTGTTAATTACAGTATATCGCGGAAAAATGTCCAAACACTCGCCCCGGCGTCCATCAGAGCTGCAGTAAGTCCGGCTATAGAAGAAGTGCGCTTTTGCTAAGCATTCTAATTTGCCCCAAAGATGTTCGTTAGGGTTTCTGTGAAGGCCAGTGTAGTTTTTGAACACCCATTGGACTGTGGAACAGAAACGGGCCTTCCCCAATTATACCAGAATTGGGAATACAGCGTTGTCCAGAATGTCTGATATAAAAACTTTACCAGCTACAGGAGTTAACGGACCTAGACTGACCCACGAAAAACACTCTCAAGCCATTATGGCTTCCCACCGAATTTGACAGCTGGCACAATGCAGTGAGAAATGAAACATCCGCCAATTTGGACTGCCAGAGCATGAGGCCAGATTTATTAGTAATGGCGATTAGTTTTTCTTGTAATGATGTCGGTAAAGTTCGGCTTCTGATTAAATAATTCAATGCATGAATGGAACCGAGCTGGCCAATATCCTCCGGGAAAGTTATACGGACAATACTGTTATTTTTACCATTTCGTCTAGGCTTGTAAACTTTTATTGACGCTGCAGCAGATTTCACTCTAATTCTTAGAATTCGACCCTACACTAAAATGCGGATTTTAGGCCTTTTCGAATTTTAGAATTTATAATAAAGGGTTTATAAAATAATCACATAATTTGTGATCCATGCAAATAATAATTCTATGATTAAAATTTTGAAAAACAAAAAAACTAACTCAGTCTACAAAGAGTAAAATAAGGTATTTTACTATAGTGTTCTTTGTTCCATAAATTTATCCATCCCACAAATTTAATGTAAATCGTTACGTAAAGCCTGACCTATGTCCCCCCTCTCCCACACATGTGTAACGCTGCGCAACGCTGTCCAAAATACTCCTTCTCCCCTCAAGCATTACGTACTTTATGGACACAACCCCTAAGATGACAGATATTTTTTTATTACATAAAACTCGGTTTAGAAATTTTTTCTTGAATTATATGGAGTAATTTACTATAGCAGCATATACTGCAAATGTATTATTATTTATCGTTCAAGTAATTTTAAGATTTACCTTTGAATCTTTTAAATATTGATAGAGACTTTGGAGTATCATATAAGACCAAATGACATTAAATAGTACTAACGAGAATAAGATACACATCATTATATGGCAGATCGTTCCTCCGTATACATAACAATTCCTCATTGCTGAAGGAATCAGTCTGAAAAATAATAAAGAGGTTTTTGTAAACAATCCAATTTGATATAGACAAGTATAAAGCAGTGTAAAAAGGTCTTAAATATAATAAAGCATATCTAAAGACTAAATAAAGAAAGAAGACAGGCAATACAGAAGTTTAATGAGTGCTGACGCGTTTCGATGAAACACCATCATCACGGGCAAGATAAAACTACTAAGAAAGCACTAAGAAAATAAAATTTATGATATGTTAGCATCTTTCTTTTCATATTCAGTAGTTTATCCTATTGGCGAAATTCATGAACCCTTCCACAGTCATTTTGTTAAAAAAAAAAAAAAAAAAAAAAAAAAAAAGCGAGGATCCTTCTAAATTATTTTACTATTCCCTGTGACTGAAAAACCAACTTTAATATTTGCTTAAAACCTGATGATTTTAACTTTTCTTAAAGAACACAAAATGGATTTATAATCTCTATAAAAGAAACTACTTCAAATTTCTCTCTCTGCCATTTTTGAGTCTTACCTGCAAAGAGATTTATTATAATTAATTACCTAATTAAGTATTATTCTAAATTTTTAAGAATGGCAAGCTTACAAAGGTCATCTGTTTTTACCCTTTTATCTGCACTTGTAACTTCCCCTCAATTTTTGAATCAAAATATTGATCTTCTTTACTTTCCCATGGAATGACATATCACATGCCATATGTTGCCACAGTTCTAAAGACGAAAGTGACTGCCATCCCCGCAACTCCGATCACACTAAAATAATTGGGGCTAAACTTCATAGTAATGTAGATCTTGCCTATAGAGGAATCTGGCTATTGAATTTCATTCCTTTACGTACCTAAATAGCACACAGATGTTTTATCTCCTCTTATCTCACCCCCGTAATTCCGACCCCAGTGCACAATCACAACCAAACTAAATAGTGAAGGTGGACATGCTCATAGTAAACTACATTCTGAATTTCAACCTACTACCTCAAAAAATGTAGAAATTATGAAGGAGGCGGAAGGACTTTATAAAACCAAAAATTAGCTCCATTCTTCCGCTACTTAACAAGAAATTAAGCCTCCCGAGGAAGGTATAGGAAAGTAGTGGAAGCCCTGATTTCATCTATTTTTACCCCTTCATATACACTTTTTACCCCCAATTTTTTTTAATCAAAAAATTGATTTTCTAGAACCTAGTATTTAGAAAATATAAAAGAACCCTACCTTCTTTCCTTTCTCATATTCTATCGAATGATATATCACACACGCTATATGTTGTCATATTTCTAAAGACCAAGTGATTGCCACCCCCACAACTCCGACCCCACTGGGGCAATTTGGCTCAAACCTCATAGGAATGCAGATTTTGCCTAGAGGAGTAAGCATATCGAATTTCACTCCTTTACATACCTAAATACCACATAGATCACTTGATCCCCTCTAACTTCCACCCCCGTAATTCCGACTCCAATAGGCCAAATCAAAACCAAACTCAGTGAAGGTACTCATGCCCACAGTAAGCTACATTCCGAATTTCAACCTTCTACCTCAAAAACCTTAGTGTGCGCGTGCCGACGCTATGAATGCTTAAAAGATGAACAGAAAGTAACAATATATTCATTCTTGACAAAGGGACTGTTATATGACATGCCATTATCTTAGTATTCTTTACAGTCACTGTTTTAAGACAAATAAGTGTGCTCTTTTGTCCCTAGTAGCCCCCTTGTACCGCGTCTATTTTGTTTACCCAAAGTGCACAATCCTGGAAATTTGTTTAGACCTATTGTAAACAATGTTCATTCCCCCTACCAATTTAATTGCCAGATTTCTCACTAACAAATTTCGTAGTCTAGCTCTCCCTGGACGTGATTTTTCAGTCAAAGATGCTTGTTGACCATCTCAGCAGTATTGACATACCCACCAATAGTGTGCTAGTATCCTTCGACATCTGTTCCCTATTCCCGAGTATACCTATTAAGGAAGGGAAGTATAGGATGTATACCTATTTAAACATCCTAGATACAGTTTTAGACTTTAATGATATTCCATTAGGCAAGGCCAGGGACATCATGATAGCCATCAGATTTTGTTGCTATAACAATCTGTTTCAGTTTAATGGCCGTTTTTACAAAATGACAGATGGCACTCCTATGGGTAGCTGTATTAGCCCCTTTCTTGCGGAGCTCTTTCTCCGTGAACCCTTCAATTATTTTCCTGAGATTTGGTACAGGTACGTCGATGAAGTATTCGCAGTATTTGACCTGACTAGACATAACGTTTATGACTTCCTATCTCACCTTAACAATGTGTCATTCACAATGGAAATTGAGAAAAACCAAAAACTACCTTTCCTCGACCTGTGGATAGGAAGGGATAACAATATACTCTCCTTCGGGATTACGAGAAACGTAGTGGCTATATTTTGATAGAGAAACGTCCGCCCTCTGATTGGTTTATTTATACCCTGACGTCATAAATGCTTAAACTCCTCGGAAGATATTGCAAATGGCTTTGCAAAAAACTTTAACTCGGTATTCAATCTCTCTACCATTGATAACTCAAAATGCTTTGAGGAAGTCTTCCCACGCAATTATATTCTTAATGACAGAGTGGAATCACCAGGGCCTCTCACCGAATTCTCAATTCTCTGAAATTCATGCAGCCATCACCAAAGTTAGAAACACAACCTCCATCGGTTCCGATGGCATTCCCTCTTACGTCTACAAAGCCTGCAGTGCTTTTCTCATCTGCCCTCTAAAACACATCTTCAATTTTTCAATCAAAACTGGCACTTTTCCTCTATTATGGAAAAATACCAAAGTTGTACCTTTGTACAAAAACAAAAGTGACTCAAACAAAAATTTTTGAATATGCAGTCTATCAAAGAATCTATCCCACTGTCTCGCCCGATATTTCTCCCTACCGGTATGGCTTCATGAACGGTAGATCAACTCAGTCGAATCTCACGGATTGTATACATCTCATTCGGTGATGGGATTTCCCAAAACTGTCAGGTTGACCTAATATCCATCGATTTTGAGAAGGCGTTTGACAAGGTGGACCATTTTCTCCTTATTAAAAAACTTTCTCAATTTGGATTTCATCACTCACTTGTCAAATGGTTTTGCTCATACCTTACTAATCGAACTAATTATGTTGTCATAAATGACACTACCTCCAAAAGTTTCACATCCTCCTCAGGAGTGCCCCAGGGTTCATTCTCCTGCTCAATAATTACATACAAGATGTAGTAAAATCATCCTCTTTGTTTTTGTTCGCAGATGACATCAAAGTGGGCAAAATTATCCGTACCCCTCTTGACTGCTTTGATTTGCAACTAGATCTGTACTTTATTAGCTCTTGGTGTATCGAAAATAAAATTTACACTAATGAAAAGTGTCACTCGGTCACTTATTCACTGAAACATTCTCTTCATAACTTCTCGTACACCCTTAATGGTTCTTCTCTTGATAAACAAATTACCACAAAGGGTCTAGGGGTCTTTTTTAAGCACAACCTATCTTTCACCGACCATATAAACCACATTATCTCTAAAGCCTATAGGATCTCCTATTTCATTGTTCGAAACTCTACACGTTTCAATAGCACAGAATTTTCTATTTTCTTATTCAATTCCCTAATAAGACCCGGCTTAGAGTATTCTTCGACCATCTGGTCTCCGTACAATGTTACATTACAGCGGCTTCTTGAGAAAGTTCAAACTGATTTTCTACGCTCCCTTCTTCACTTATCAAATCATAAATTCTTTAATGAAAATTTATATGCTACCTCAGAGATCACATAACAGACGTATTTATCTCGACGCCTGCTGCTTATTCAAATTATATAATAACCTATTCTGCTAGATTTCTCAATTTCATAAAACTACGCATTCCCAAACTAAACTCAAGAAACAATGATATATTTTATTTACTACTGGCTAAGAAACGTATTACAAACAATCTTCCTTTCAATCGATTATGTAAATTAGGCAATATATTCTCAAATTTAATTGATATTAACTTTTTAAATTATAATGAACTAGCTGTTTACCCGGCGTTGCTCGGGCTGTTTTTTATGAAATGTTGCAATTTCTGTGTGTGAATATTCAGAAAAAGAACACATGTAAAAAGCTCAGAATTTATATAGAAAAAATACATGTTTTAGGTTCTACTAAAGGGCCGTATTTGGGGACGCTTTGGGAGCTTTTTAAAAGAAATCTTTTTGAATTTTCAACATGAAATTTTTCTATTTAAATTGAAAGCTTTTTTCGTTGCTCGAGCTCAAATTCGAAGAAATTTTGATTCATATGAAAGTTAATACACAGCCAAAATGAGCACAGCCAAAACCAGATGCCGTGAAAACAATTTCAACTATCATTAATTTTACGTTATATTCATTTATGACACGTCATTCCAAGTTGTTTGGTATATAACATGTCATATCTTAGCATTGAAAGTTTCAATGGACGATAATGATACCATTAAGCCACGTACCATTGAACCAATTTGGATTATCATTACTTTACGTTATAATAACTCTGACACATCATTCCAAGTTGTTTGATATAAAACATGACATATCTTAGCATTTACAATTCCAGTGAACCATAATGGTACTATTAAAACTGGTGTCTTCGTACCAATTCGACTAACATTAATTTTACGTTGTAGTCATTCATTACACACCATTCCAAGTTGTTTCATATATAACTTGCCATATCTCAGCATTGAATGTCCCAATGAACCATAATGGTTCCACTGAACCAGGTGCCTTTAAACAATTTCAACTATCATTAATTTTACGTTGTATTCATTTATGACACGTCATTCCAAGTTGTATTATATATAACATGTCATATCTTAGCATTGAAGCTTTCAATGAACCATAATGATACCATTAAACCACGTAGCATTGAACCAATTTGGATTATCATTACGTTATATAAATTCATGACGCATCATTCGAAGTGTTTTGATATATTACATGCCACATATTAGCATAGAAAGTTTCAGTGAACCACAATGGTTCCACGAAATCCCAGGTGCTTTTGAACCAATTTAGACTATCAATAATTTTAATTTATATTCATTCATGACACGTCATTCCAACTTGTTTGATATACAGGGTGTCAAAAAGTCTGGTAACATGGCAGATATCTCGGAACTTAAGCATTGTACGAAAAAATGTCCATAATTAATAGTGAGTTATTTCGTGGAGGAAATTCATTAGTTGGGGGGGGGGGTACTTTGAAATCTTAAATAGTAACCCCTATTTTTAATCTTGTATTCAGATTGTACACAGTTTATTCTTGGTGTTTTTTCAATTGATCCAACCGTTTAGGAGATAGAGGCCCTGAAAGTGTAGAACTTTTAAAGTTTTGAACCTAATTTTATCGATGGAGTCAAAGAGATAGAGAGTGTGTCTTACAAACATTTCTATTCTAATTTTTCATGTGTTTAACAATGAGAAGTCAGAATTTCAAAAATACAATATTTTTCAATAAATACTCACAGACTCTGCCTCCATAGGACTGCTGCCCCAAGACTTTGCTTGTGCACTAAAAATTTTGAATTTCTGAAATTGATTTCGGATTCTTAAAGACCTTCAAAAAGTAGAATAGGAATGTCTTCAAGACCCACTCTCTATCTCTTTGTCTTCATTGATAAAATTGGGTTCAAAACTTTAAAAGTTCTAATACGCAGAACGATTATACGCAGTAGGAAAGTTAGGACCAATAATCGATAACTTTTTTGTTACTAAAGAAAGAGTGTTAAAATTTTGCACAACTATAAAATAGTATAAGACGCTTCTAATGAATTGCTTTTTATTAGAATTTTTCGTAATACAAAATTTTTAAAAAATAAATAAAAATCTACGAACTGGGTACTGCTCCAACCAGCCCTAAGGACATGTAAATAGCGTTAATGCTTCCATGTCCACAGTGGCACAATTGGTTGGTGCGTCTGCACGGTGAGCAGAAAGTTCCTGGTTCGAACCTAGGCTGTGGAATTTTCTTTCCTATTTTCATCAATAATAAGTATTCTAATTCACTCCCTCTGGCATGAATGCATGCTTCACAACGTCGCTGCATGGACTGACGTAAAAAGTTCAAAAGTTCTTGGTACTTCGCGAATCTGGTCCGCAACTATGGCGATTCCGGCTACCAGTTCTTCATAGGATCCCACTGGTGTCTCGTATATAAATGTCTTTAAGTGTCTCCACAGATTCCAAACAACTGTTTCCTGCAGGTAGGATTTCAACATTTTTTATCTAAAAATAATGCCCCAGAGAAAAAATGAAAGAGGTAAATGTTGCTTAGATTTTATCCCTTTATCACCTAGAAGCCAAGAGAAATATACCTGCCAAATTTCAAGTTTGTAGGCTTCATAGTTCAGGAGATTTCGTACTGAATGAATGAATGAATGAATGAGTGAGTGTATACATTGTTCATATAATAGCATTTTCCCCCTGTAAAAATCCTCGTCGTTCTCGGCCGGGATCGAAGCCACATCTACGGGCATCAGAGCAACACCACCTAGACAGAAGGCCTGATAATGGAAACGTCATACACTGTTACATCATCATTAGTCGACCATTGTTAATCCTATTTCTACCAATAATAAGCCCTAAATTTGGTCGACTAATGATGATGTAACAATGTATGACGTTTCCGTTATCAGGCCTTCTGTCTAGGAGGTGTTGATCAGAGGAGATCACGCAATCACTGAGCCATCGAAGCCAATAAGGAAAAGTAAAGTTGTCTGCTAGACAGAGAGTAATGCCCACGTAAATGGCCAGAGAGCGCCAGTGAAAAAAAAATCACGCTTTAAACAATGGAGTTTCCCATCCTGTATTTCTTCATCCATGACCATAGCCAAAGTAATTTTTTATGGCCTATTGCTGCAGAAACTTTACTTTGCATTGTAGGACATGACATACATTGGGCGAGGTCAAAAATGCAAATACCGAGTTGGGTTGGTGAAGCAATGATGATTATTGCTCGATTGACTGTCGTAGCAACAATGGCTTTCTTCACTAACTCAACTCGGTGTAAGCATTTTTTGACCTCGCCCATTGTTGGTCCGCGCATATCGTAGGCTCATGTCAGACAGACAGATCAAGCAAAATATTATTTTTACCCTTTCCCCTTTGGGGCAACCTGACACTCGGCACATGTAAATCTTACCCTGAACCTAACGAACATCTGGTGCTTGTATGAGCTCAAAAGGATAAGTGGTTCAAAACTTTTGAGAACATTTACAGACGCACCCTGAATTTTTATAGACCTTTATAGTTACAGAAACCGAAACTGGAGTAACTGCGCAGAAGCAGGACAGCAAAAAAACTTGCGTTTCCTACCTTGAAATGTGCAAACAATGGCTAAGGTCAAAAACTCTCACCGGTGAGAAGAGTTAGCGTTTGGTCGGTCAGAAATCCCGGTGAGAAAACTGTGACGTCATTTTAACGCGGTCAGAAACGCCAGTTAGTGCTGCTATGCCTAACCGGTTAGTCTCACCGTCCTCACCGAGAAAAAGACGGTTAGCCCAGTGAGAAATTACGTCATCATTCTCTCACCGGTGAGGGTTTTTGACCACAGCCAATACTACATATTCGGAGGAAACGGATGATTTTTTGCTGTCCTGCTTCTGCGCAGTTAGTCCAGTTTCGGTTTCAAGGAAAAGATAAACTCTGGCGCCATCTATTGAGTAAACAAACAAATATAAACCAAGATATATGATTTTTACCCCTCCCCCCCTACTTTAAGGATATGTAAACCTTACTCTGGACCTAAGGAATATATGTTGCAAATATTAGCTCAATCGGATAAGTGGTTCAAAAGTTTTTAGAACATTTACAGACGCACCCTGAGCCTGAATTTTTATATATAAAGATTTAAAGTTATAATTTATGAACATCTAAACTCTTTTTGTTATTACTGATGTTTATTGTAAAATTTTTGCTTCAATATATGTTTTGATGTTTCAATTTTTGTTCTTGCATTTGTCTTGTATTTCAATTATTGTTCTTGTATTTGTTTTGATGTTTCTATTTTCAATTTTTTCTTGTATTTGTCTTCATGTAAGCTGTCATTGGACATTTCTAAGCCTGTTGCTTGCAATAAATAAATAAATAAATAAATGGCTACGCGTCAAACCAGTTGCCGTGAAGAATTCCGGAATTGCTTAACGTAGAGCGTAGGCTGTGCGTAAAGCAAGAGAAACGAACACTTAATGTGTTTTGAAATTTTCCACAATAAATCTCGTAATAATTGTGTGACTCCTTTTCTTTTGTCCATAAAAATGTAACATTTTCACAGTATACTGTATTAACAGTATTTTTTATATATAACATTTCACTATGATACCAATAAAAACAATAACATTTGCAATTAATTCTTTTAATTTAAGTAATCGTTTAAATTATTTAAATTAAATTTTAAATAATTAATTAAGTTAATCAGAACGTAATTAAAAAAAACAGCATGATTTTCTAATGGGAAGCTTCTATCAAGTACATGTATATGATTATTTAAAGAGGATAAAAAACTTTGCTAATACAATTAGTCCCTAAAATGTCATTAACTAATTTCATACAATTTACCAATAAAAGCAAAATAGCTGTATATATCCCTTCTTGTTAAAATATGAAGCAGTACAGAAAAACGATACACTTCTTTTAGCATGCTTTTGTCAGATCATCAGATGGATATATTAAAGAGCATTTTATTCTTTTTTTGTAATGAATGAATGGCTTATTATTTGGAATAGATGTCACAGTTGCAAGTTTCACATTTGATCAAATGTTTTGCAATAAATCATGCTATGTAGTTTTCAATATCTTTTGTTCATCGAAAAACTTCGTGAAAACGAAACGTGGAAGTTGTTACAGATGGGTTAAATTGTGGCTAATATTCATTAAAAATTTAGTGATTAAATACAGCTGAATGTTGTCGTACATTTTAAAATTCAAAGTTGACTCAGAGTCGATCGCATGTTATAAAGCAAGAGCCACACATTCGCTAAATCAAGAGACAGATGAATCCAGCAATCCCAGAATTCTTCGCGGCAACTGGCTTGACGTTTAAGACGTCAGGGCATAAATAAACCAATCGGAGGGCGGACATGTCTCTATCAACATCAACGTCGGACGTGGATGTAGCCACTACATTATAGAAAACCTACCTTTGTCCCAGCCTATATTAACAATTCCTCAAACCACTGTTCCTCACAAGAACTGGCCGCTTTTCAGCATTACCCTTGACAAACCAACAGAATGAAGAGGAAATACATAGGATAAGACTGTTTACGATTGATATTGGATACCGCCCCGACCTTGTTGACAACTTGATGAAAAAACTGAAGATACGCGACGCCATACAAGACGTTACAAAGTTAGTACCAGAGAGGGAAAAACCCAGACACTTGGTATTCCCATACAATAGGCCCCTAATTAGAGAATTCGATAAGATTGCCAAGAAGTTCAATCTCAAAATAATATATAAGAATCCGTACACAGTAAAAAGACTACTGGGATCCCATAAGGATAGGATTCCACATGAACACAGCTCGGGTTTTTACGAATTGAAGTGTGGCACTTGCCCTGCCGTCTACATTGGCCAATGATGAAGGAGGATTTCCACCCGGATAAAGGAGCACTACCTTCACTTCAAAAACCACAGACCTGAAAGTTCGAGTTTTGCCCAGCACATCCTAACGACTGGCCACGATGCAAAACCGGATAACTATCGTATTTGCACAAGGTTAGTGATTGGAGGCACCTCAACTTCCTGAAAACCCTGTAAATTAACAAGAAAAGGATTGGTGAACTCCTGAACTCTGATCGAGGTCCCATGGACCTCTCGGATTGGTCAACCTTCTTGGAGGTCATTAAATAACACCGGAAATTTCCCTCATTGTCCATTACCTTATTCTGTTTTATTTTACAATTTCTCCCATTGGCTTATATATCGATGTAAGTTTGTTGCAAATCAGTTATGCTGAAAGAAGCTCGCATAGCGACCGAAATGTACATATATGCGGATTAAAGTTTTTTGTGGAAAAGCGGTTTGTTATTCTCTCTTGGTTTAGTTGTCATCTCATCCACAGGTTTAGGTAATTATTCTTTATATATACTGATTACAGTGTTTGTACATGAACTTGGTTTACACAAAATGCTTGTTATGAAACTCGGTTAAACCAAAAAAATGGAATAACAGCGCAGAGATAATATTAACGACATAACTGGGGTAGATGTGATGTGAGGCATTACAATGCATAAGGGTGTACTTGGTCGAGCTGCTCATGTCTCTGCACAAAGAAATTTAGACTATCAACAGAGGCTCCATTGTCTTCACTGAAATAACAAGAAGTTAATCCTCCCGAGGAAGGTATAAGAAAGTAGCGGAAACCCTGAGATCATCTATTTTTACCCGTTTATCTCACTTTTTAACCCCCTCCCCAATTTTTTGAATCGAAAAATTGATTTTCTCGAACTTAGTATTTAGAAAGTGTAAAAGAGCTCTATCTTCTTTCGTTTCTCAACATTTGCGATCGAATGATATATGACATGCGGTATTTTGCCATAGTTCTAAAGACCAAGTAACAGCCACCCTCACAATTCCGACCCCATTGGAACAATTTGGCCCAAACTTCATAGTAATGTTGATCTTGCTTAGAGGAATCTGCATACCTAATTTCACTTCTTTATATGCATAAATACGCGTAGACCTTTTGGTCCCCTCTAATTTCCGCCACCGAAACTCCGACCCCAGTGGGCCAATCAAAACCAAACTAAATAGGGAAGGTGCACATGCCCATAGTAAGCTACATTCCGAATTTCAACCTTCTACCTTATAAAATGCGGAAATCATGAAGGGGAGGACGTACGGACAGACAGACGGACATTGTGAAAACAATAAGTGGCTCCATTCTTCCGCTACTTAATAAAGAGAGTCCAAACAGTCAGAATTAGTAGCAGAGCAATAAGCTTTTTATTTTACAATCATGCAAACAAAGATTACCCCTTCTTAAAATAGTATGTTCACCATTTTTTAAAATTTATTGCACGAAGCATTTAAAAGATTTTTAAATATAATAAAAAAGTTTAATCGTGAAAGAATTTCAACCATAATACTAAAACTCTATGTACTCACACGAACGGAAAAAATCCCAGTCTTAGCGGGAACCATACTAATATGAAAATTATCAACGAAATTTCAGCTATTTCAGAACGTTTCAAATACTTGAACATTTTTGATATCTAAAAATACAATGAATTAAAGCGAATACATTAGTACCGATATAACACTTAATTAAAAAAATTAACTTATATCATAAATATTTACTTATTATCTCATAAATCTTTTATCTATTTAGCTATTTAGTTTATTAATTTAATTTGAGTTACATTTTAAATTGAGTATTTTTTCAATAAATTTTAAAATACTGCAACGATTTTTATAATATATGCACAAATATTGGTGAAAATTAAAATTTACCTCTAAAAATACATCAGAAGTATCATGGGAGATTAAAACCAGAGTGCCCAAACGAGTGGCACAAAATTTGAAGGATACGCTTAGTAGTGCAAGTGTAAACAAATGGTGTACCATCAGTTGAACATAATCCTATCATAATGAAAATAAGACAATATTCAGTATTTTAAAGCAAATTCTTATATATTAAAAAAGAATTTAGAATTTAATTTAAGATTATTTAGAATTTATACCATGTATTTCAGCAAGTTTAACAACTGCAAGAAAATATATTTAAGTCATTTTACAATAGAGCGTTGATTATCCGACCCAATTAAAAACCAAGGTGGTTATAGTGAATTCGATTTGATCGGTTACTCAAACACGTATACATCTGTATTAGTCCCATGAAACCATAATAAAAGAGCGTAGATAAACTATAGATCTAGAAATTTTCGAAGGCAGTTGTAATAAGAACAGTAAATAAAAAAAAATACGGGTATGCGCTTAAGACCGCACGACCGAAGTGAAAACTTCTACCACGATTATAGTCGATTATATGCAAGACATATGTGAATGATATAAATATTATTATGGAATTTATTGCACGAAGGAATCAGGAACAAGTCATAAATTAACATAATTTCATTCGATTTCTCATTAGATCTACAATATGTATCAATTGCCTGTTAGATTTTGCTGTTGCTTTTGTAAATCAATATCTTCTTGAATATTATTATAATCTAAGAGAGTAACAATGGGCTTGTGATACGATATAAATAGTTTTTGATTTAAATCTCTCTGTATATCTAATAAAACTCTCCGTCAATTATACTTCCATATTTTATTGTACTCTCATTTGGGTCATTCGACATATTTAAAAGATTAATCAAAGACTTTGGTTCTTCTTTTGAGAAATCAACAATGACATCTCCCTGAAAATCATAGGTAATTGATAAGTTCCGATTGAGCAGAGCAGACCTTGTTTTTGTATAAATGAGCAAATTTCATGGATGAATTCGATGATTTTTTTACACTTTAATTAGGTGAGATGTAAATAGCAACTTTTATAATAATAATTCACGCACATCGTCGTTACAATAAAAAAAATGTTTTGAAAAGCAAAAAACAGCGCTTTTGCAACCCCTTCTCGTCGACTATTATTTTTCGTCGGTCAACGAAATAATTTCTCGTAAGAGCAGAATTCACTAAAGATTAAATACGAGGCGTGTCCGGAAAGTAAGTACCGGTTTGGTAAAAAACACAGAAAAACATTTTTTTCAAAACAATGTATTTTTACATGAAAGAACATTTCTTAAACTATTTTTCTACATAGTTGCCACCGTTGTTCAGACATTTGTCGTAGCGGGAAACCAACTTTTCTATGCCCTCTTCATAGAAAGATGCCGCCAGTGATAATTTAAGCGATTTGTGACAATCTCATGCAAAACAGTTTTTGAAATTTGTGGAAACTCATTACAAAGCATTCTTATTATGAACCGTCTGTTTTCACGAATTTTTTTATTCACTTTTTCAACTAAATCATCATTGACAAAAGAAAGCCGCCCACTCCGTGCTTTGTCATGAACATTGGTTCGTCCATCATTGAATTGTCTAACCCACATTCTCACCATTCCATCAGTCATTATATTTTCCCCATAAATCTCTACAAGTAGACGATGAATTTCAGCTTAACATTCTTTGCGTTCAAAAACCATATTACAGAACGCATTTCACAGTCCGCGGGCTCAGAAATTACCTTAAACGTTTTCAACGATTACTAACAAATGTGAACAGCACTATCCGGCTTGAGGCCAACGAGAGACAGGCCAGGGCACTCAAAAGTCACCTGACCATCGGGGTCCGGGCAGCAACAATGGTCATCCATCTTGGATTTTAACAATCAGTATTTTTTCATTTGTTGGAAACAATGAAGGATGGGTGGTTGCCCAAACCCCGATGGTCAGGTGATTTTTGGGTGCCCTGGCCTGTCTCTCGTTGGCCTCGATCTGGCAATAATGGCGTCAGGGCAAAGGTAATGAACCAGAGAGACGAGTGTGCATGCTCGGAACTGCGACACAAGCACTGCGGTGGCATTATAACGAAACGGTACTTACTTTACGGACAAGCCTCCTAATTCAGTTCTGCTTTCTTTAATCCAGGAAGTAGGAATGCGCATGCACCACTTTCTGTGGCTTTCTTCACTTCCGAATATAGAATTGTCTGAGGCAGAAAAGAATAAACAATGAAAGAAGTAACCAATAAAAATGCCGTATTGTGTTGCTCCTTGTTCAATCAATTCGCAAAACGCAAATTTATTTAGTAAAGTAATGATCTCCGACTCGATAAAAAATTAATGATAAATCACGGTACTCAGCAGATTTCGACCTTTAGTCACAGCCAACAACAAAAGTGCAGTTATTACGAAAGCGGAAATACGCCTAGGCACGAAGTAAGGTAATGTTTGTAAAACACGCACCCCGTCTATTAAATTTGAGGAGAAGGGTGGTTCTCCAAAAGTAAACAAGAATGAAATAAAAGGAGCACATTTTAGTGTTACAGCGTCGAGACATCAGTCACAGGTACTTAGAACTAACCTGCATTTTAAAACACTTTAAATAAAAGTATATAAATAATAAAAACGGAATTGCAAATTTCTAAATAATTAAACTAGCGTAAAAAGAGAATTTAAACGAATAAAATTGAAAAACCAAAAGGTTAAATGGAAAGTATAGTATTTCTTTAAATATTCGAAAAAATAAAAGGTCTCTTCAGTGGAGGAGCAATCAAAGTAGACGAGGAATCGAAGTAGAGCAGCATTCTGTATAATGTTAAACAAAGTGAGCGTCAGTTGTTGAAGCATTCTCTGTAAACATCTATTATCTTTTCATATTCCATTGCTAAAGCTTTTATACGTAAACATCTACTGCTGAAGCAAGCGATTAGCTACTAGCAATTAGCTATTGATAATAATATGTCTAACAGAAGTTAGCTATTGATAATGTTAGGCCTAACAACAATTTGCTGTTGAAAGACCCAATAATACCGTAATGATACCATTAGAACACGTACTACTAAACCAATTTCAACCAACATAAAGTCATTCATGACACGTTGTTACGAGTTATTTGATATATTACATGCCATATCTTAGCAGTGAAAATTTTAAAGAGGGTATCATATTTTCCAAATGGAACCAGATGGTACTATAGAACAAGTACTACCAAACCTATTTCTACTATCATTAATTACACGTTTTATATTCATATATATCACATCATGACGAATTGTTTGATATATTACATGCCATATCTTAGCAGTGAAAATTTTTAAGGGGGTATCATATTGGTACCATTAGAGCACGTGCTTTTATACCTATTTCGGCTATGTCGTATATTTATCGATTGGGGAAAGTGAAAAATTTAATTCGTTTTCAAGTTATCGTACTAAATATTAAGGTCCCTACTAATAAAGAAATCCTTTTGTTTAGGGAGCCTAATACAAATTGTCTATCACGTGCATCCTGGACGGCCACCATACCAACAGTGTATACAGTCCGTTTCCTAATTTAGTGGACACTTCATATCAAACAAACATTCATTTATATCCATTCAAAAACAATGCAGTCATATTGTTGCATCAATAAACAATACATCAAAATATAAAAATACATTATTTTATTTTTTTTTTAAAAAAAAGGTCAAACAATGAACAAAACTGAAAACAACTTGTTTCCTATTTTAGTGGACAAAATATAAGCTAGCTTAAAGATATAGCAGACGACATTTTAATGCAAAACCACAACTTGTCACGTGTTTGTTATGTCATCAGACAGTCACCTGAATAAGACAAAAAAACATGGCTTAATTTCCTTTCTTAATGGCATAATTTCCTTTTTTAATGGCTGAAAGGAAAAACTGTCTGAACATGAACAGAGCCAAATTTCAGTCCTCAGAGAATCTGACCGGTCAATTCGTGATATCGCAAATTTATTAGGTAAATCAAAGGGTACCATTAGATTGCATCGGAAGAGAAAAAACTCAAAACAACAACGAAAACGTCGTGGGCCGAAGCCGAAACTCAGTAAGCGTGACAGAATGCATATTATCAGAAAAGCTGCAAAGACTGGACACTCTGCTACAAAGATTGCAACCGATTTACAACTTTCAATGAAACGAAAAACTGTTTGGAAAGTCATGACATTATCTTCTGTTTTTCAATATATGAAGAAAAAAAAACGGGTGTGTGCTTATGACCGCACGACCGAAGTGAAAACCGAAAACTGAAGAGCCAAAACATTATGACCACCTACTCAATAACGCGTTGCGCCACCTTTGGCCTGCAAAACAAATGCAACTCGCCTTGGCATGGATGCCACAAGTTCTTGGTAGATGACTGGAGAGAGGTTGTACCGAATGTCTAAGAAGCGATCACGCAAAGTCGAGATATTCCGACATGGTGTTATTTGAGCTCTGAGCTGCCGCTCCATGACATCCCAAACGTGCTCTGTCGGATTAAGATCCGGCGAGTTAGGTAGCCAGGACATTAATTGGAATTCATCCTTATGCTCCTCGAACCAACACAATTCGAGTCTTTGTGACATGGGGCGTTGTCCCGCTGGAAGATTCCTTTTCCAGTTGGGAAGACAGACGCCATGTAAGGGTGCAACTAGTCCGCAATGATGTTCAGATAGTTCGCAACTTTCATGGTCCGTTCTACCACAACGACGGGTCCCAGAGCCGCCCATGAGAAAGTCCCCCAAAGCATAATACCGACATCACCAGCCTGTTTATGGCCTGCTGTACAGGGGGCGGGAGCAACTGTTTGCCTGGAAGTCGGCGAACCCTAACACAATCATGAACGTGATGAATAAGAAATAGTGATTCATCCGCACCAGGCAACTCTGCCATTTATCCATGGTCCAGTCTCGATGTTATCATGTGGTACCATAGAACACGCGCTACTAAACAAGTTTCTACTATCTCTAATTACACGTTATATTCATGTATGACACATCGTTATAAGTTGTTTGATATATTACACGCCATGTCTTTGCATTGAAAGTTTCTAAAGGTACCATATGGTATCATAGAAGATGTATTATTAAATCAATTGCGAGTACCATTATTTACTCGCTATATTCATTCATGGCACGTCATTACGAGTTGTTTGATATATTACATGCCATATTTTAGCATTGAATATTTTAAGAGGGTATCATTATGATACCATTAGTGCACGTGCTATTGTACCTATTCCGGATATCTCAACTTAGAACTTTGTTCGTGCTTTGAATGAATGTGAAAAAGTTAATTTATTTTCAAGTTATCGTACTAAATAATGAGCTCCCTACTAATAATAAAATCCATTTATTTAGGGGAGCCTACAATAATAATTGTCTATCATGTGCATCCTGCATGCGCATCATCCCAACAATGTAAAGAGCATGGGCGGAGTCGAAACGAAATGCACAGCACGCGTTTTTCCCAATGCGAGGATGATTCAACAATAGTTGTGAATTATTCACTATGCCTCTCTCCACATGGCAAAGCAATGTATTGTTGGCATCACAGCTGTCTGCGTCTCGCTCGCTCGGCTAAACTCAGCTCCCCCCAAAAATAGTATTAATGGCACAACTCCACTATCATTCATTTCAGAGAAAATGAATTCTGCTTCCTATCAGTTACTTCTGCAAGAATTTGCATTGCCATACGGACCAAATATTTGTGGAAATAGTTGGATTCTACAACAAGACAACGCTCCATGTCACAGTTCCAAGGCAACAAAAGCGTGGCTGGATGCCAAAGGTGTTGGGTGTATGCAATGGCCACCCAGAAGTCCCGATCTAAATCCCATAGATAATCTAAGGGGGATTATAGTTCGCTCGGTATACCATGATGGCAAACAATTTGAAAACGTTGACTCTCTACGCAAAGCAATTACTGATGCTTGGTTTAAATTGTATCCCGAAATCCTTCAGAAGCTCATTGCTTCAATGAAAGAGTATTTGAAGTTAACAAACAGAATGGAGATCCAATCCGCTTCTAAACAATTATTTACAGCAATTTATGTTTTGTCCACTAAAATAGGAAACAAGTTGTTTTCTTTTTTGTTCATTGTTTCAGCTTTTTTACAAATAAAAAAAATGTATTGTTGTTATATTTGATGTATTGTTTATTGTCTCCATTGTTTTTGAATGGATATAAATGAACGTTTGTTTGATATGAAGTGTCACTAAATTAGGAAACAGACTATACAGCATGCGCGGAGCCGAAACGAAATGCATAGCACGCGTTTTTCCCAATGCGAGGATGATTCTTCTCTTTCAACAATTCACTATGCCCACTCTACACATTGCAACGCAGTGCATTGTTGGAATTGTGCCTACAGACGAACGGACGTCTGGACAAACCGATCACATAAGTATTTTCTACGAAAATGTGCTAAAAATAAAATATAGAATTGTTAATTAACATTCATTGACAAAACCAAACACAGCAGGGCGCAACAGGGCTTCCTCTGAGTTTACACGAATGAACGTTTCACCTCTGAGCGTGGCGGATGAGACTTATTCACTGTCCAGCAAAAAGCGTGTATGCGGTGCGCCTAAAGAAGTTTTCACTTCAAAAAGGAAAATAAATATAGAGATGTGAACAATTTCGTTTTTGATGTATACGGGGAACTCCGTATTGTATACTGGTACCAGCGAATCATGAGAAATTTAATCACTATGTTACCATGGAAACCAGAAGGAGTAAAATTTAGCCTCGTACTGAGGTTGCTGTTAAATTGGT
This sequence comes from Rhysida immarginata, assembly GCA_023313115.1. Lineage (NCBI taxonomy): Eukaryota > Metazoa > Arthropoda > Chilopoda > Scolopendromorpha > Scolopendridae > Rhysida > Rhysida immarginata. The sequence goes on along the minus strand of JAHWFO010095817.1, from coordinate 1,023,593 downwards.
GTCCCCTTAAAAGGGCCTTTTTTGCAATGAGAAATTAATTTTCCTCAGAAAAATCGTAGTACTGTCTTGTTTAATATGTTGCTTGAGCATGTGATGAAAAAAGCCCACTTTAAACAAGAAATATGATCGATAAATAAAGGACCTGTGTAATAAGGCAAGGCAGCCGATGATTGGCTAATGAACTTACCCAATGCATTAACCACGTGATCGTTTACAGGAGGAGCGATTTTCATGAACTGTCTGTTGGACTATAAAAAACTGAGGATAGTTGATATTCGGATAATCGAGCTCTACTGTATATAGAAAGTGACTTACAATATTTTTAGAATATAGAGTGTGAGGAGTTTGCTCGAAAAACAACAAGGTTGCCACCTAGCGACAAATGCGTGAAAAAACTTGCGGGAATCAAGTGTAATGAAGTGAGTGGTGGCTTTACAGTATAAAAGGTGGACAACAGAATTAT
>JAHWFO010095817.1:987431-1017386 GCA_023313115.1 Rhysida immarginata | reverse complement strand
CCCCCCCCCCCCCCCCCCCCCCCCCCCCCCCCCCCCCCCCCCCCCTCATCGCATGTTAGATAATGCTAACAAAAAATATAAGTTGCTTACTAATAATGCTCATTTGTAAGCATGGACATGGGGAAATTGTGAGAGAAGAAATAAGAGAACTTATTAATAAATTGCATTAGGATAATAATTCTATCCGTGATTGCCAAGACTACCCAACTGCGTAAATCTACTATTGGCGATGTTGTTAAAAGATATAAGATATGGGAAAATGCTGATACTGGAAAGTCAACTCGAAGAACATCAACTGTGACAACAAGCGATTAAAATCGACGACCGTCCATCGCTGAAATGGTAACGGAGTGGAATGGGATGACTGGGGAGAATGTAACGAAAGAAACCTCCATAAACTAGGCTGCAAGTGCTACAAAAGAATTATAATTTTTTGTGCAAGCTACATTGTGCTCCACGTAATTTTTTTGTACACCAATACCCTTGTTTTCACAAGCTAAAGAAAAGCCCTTCCTGGCAACTCGGCTAGAAAATGGCTAAAATGGGTTAAAGAAAGACTGGAATGGACTCAAGACCAAGGGAACCGAAGAACTTTCATTTTACATTTGTGTGGGAGGTGACCGTAGTGAAGTAATTCGGAACAAAATGGAGGCATTCTAAAGTGATGGTGGATATATATCATATAAGGGAGTTGACTACCAACAGCAACACTTCGCTACCAACAGATCCTGGAACCACATTTACTTCCTTTCATTGATATTCTACAAGTAAATGACGAAATTATCTTTCACTAAGGTGGGCTAATTGTCACATGACAAGAACAGGCAAAGCATGGCTTGCCAGATACAATATCTCGATTCTGTCATAGCCCCGATGAAGACTACTCTTCGGAAACATCCACAAACGTACTGCCGACGAAAAATCCAAGAATTTGGGTTGCTAACACGCCAGAAGAGTGTCAAGAACTAATGAAAGCATACTATATGTTCATTTGGTAATTGTTAAAAGCATAGCAACTTTTTATGGTTTAAACTGAAAGTTCTACATTAAAAAACTGCACTCTCCGAAGTTTTTCCCGTTTGAGTTGTGTATACGGAGGGCATAAAGAAGAGTTTACATCAATGATCGGCTTCAAGTTGGACAAAATACACTTGATGTCTTAACTTCAAGTCGTAGCAAAAGTATACGGACTCCGTATGTTACTGTGGTTTCAACTCCTATGATAAACTCCTTCAACGTTAGTAAAAGAAATTTAACTCTAACACATGCCGTAAAGCCGTAAATTGTCCGAATTTCAGAAAGACGTTATCATAAAGTGCCGGATTAATGAAAAGTCAAAAGCCTCGAAACCACTGCGCATGATGTTGTGTTACAGGATAGTGCAATAACGAAAGCAAAATGTTTCAGGCGACTTAGAAACATGTCGAAGAGCGTTCTCTTTCGCGGTTGGTGCTGAAGAATCGCAAAAGTACACTTCAGGACATCATTGCTGCCTTTGCAGTGAACCCAGACGCCTGCTCATGAACTGTAGCTCATAGTTCATCAATTCCCACAGTGTAACATGCCCATCATGATATGTGATTAATGTAGTTCTTATAAAATTGTTTTCATCCTTTAAAGAGTCAATATTTTAAATACTAAATAAAGGAAATAAAATTGTTCCTAGTAATTTGGTGTTCATTGTTTCCATTCAGTTGACACATTTTTATCTGGAAATCTTCACTGTGAACAGCCTATTGCAGACATTGTTTTTTGCCAGTGTAAGTAAGCAAGGAAACTCTGGTACCATCTTGAAAAGAAACAGGCTTCAGATTGCCGAGACAATATTGGACTCCATCGGTTTCAAAGATTGTCTTCCGACATGTGGTGAATATTTGATATGAGTGACTTGAGATATGCCTTTGTTTTAAATTCGTGAATTCATTTTCAACCGTTTCAACAAGAGGTTATTAAATAGAAGATGGGTGGATCTACTTACTGGTTTTACCACAACTGTCTGCCTGTCTCTTTCATATTTTCAACATCACTATTTAGTTTTGTTTGTATTTGTTTACTGGGGTAACAGTTAAGAGGATAGGAGATAAAGGAGCCTACTCGGTCCATATGATACAAGGGCATGTTAAGAAGTGAAATTTCTATAAGCAATATCTACATTACTACAACCCAGAATTACTACATTACGTGATTTTCAAATACTATTAACATATTTCAAATGACCAAATATGTCATTCGATCGATAATGACAAAAAACGAAAGAAGTCGGAGTTCTTTTCTATTTTCTAAATATTACGTTCGAAAAAAATCAATTTCCTGATCAAAAAAATGAAGGTCAAAAGGTGGGAATAAACAGGGGCTAAAAAACAAATAAAGATTGATTAAAAAATGGGGAAGTCCACTATTTTACCCTTTATTCCCCCAAATTTTTAACCCCCATTTTTATCCCTACTTCTTAACTTCGAATTTTTAACCGACACTGTTTATCTCAATTTTAACCCCACTTTTTATTCTAATCTTTATCTCCACTTATTAACGCCAAAATTTTTTAACATCTACTTTTTACCCCCAATTTTACCATTCTTATATCCCTCACTTTTACTCCATTTTTTTATGGGGACTTGCACTATCTTCCTTTAATTTTTATAAGAGCCTGAACATACGAGGGTTGTTCAAGAATTTTTGCCTCCTGGTCCGTAACTTTTAAGGTACCTGATATATATTAAACATGTTACAGACAATCGAAGTCCGACGCCCTAGCTGTAAGTTGTGGGTATCAGTCGCGTGGCGGCGCTATTAGCGGTGAAGCAATCACGTGAACACGAGTTTCTGACAGCGGAAGGTGTTCTCCCTACCGACATCCACCGTCGAATGAGCACTGTCTATGGGGAAGCGTATGTTGACCTTAGCAGAGTGCGGAGGTGGGTGCAGACTGTACAGACGAACAACCCAGCCACGCCGTCTTTGCACGACAAGCAGCACACTGGACGCCCGAAGTCTGCAGATGGTTCACAGCACGTGGCCCGAATTGATGAGCTGTTCGTGGTGATGATCGCATTAAGCAGAGGATCATTGCGGAAATTCTTGGTATATCACTTGGAACTGAATCACATCGTCAACGACGACCTCGTTTCAGGAAAGTGTGCTCCAGGTGGGTGCCTCGTCAACAGACACGATGAAACAGACCCGTTTGGACGTGTGTCAGCAACTTCTGGCATGGTACGAAGCAAAGGGAGCGTTTCTTCATGCCCATGGAGTACCGGCATACGTCCTTCTACCCATCCCAAGAAATTCAAAACGCAGGCATCAGCTGGTAAAGTCATGGTCACCATATTTTGGGACAGTTCCTGTGTGGTTCTCATAGACTTTTTGAAACATGGCGGCACACAACTTAGAACGGTACGTACAAACGCTGAAGAAATTGCGTGCGCGTCTGCGCAACACCTCCTAAAAAGAAAGCCTGTGCACTGAAAATTCATACATTGTTACGTCATCATCAAAAGGCATTGTTAATCGTATTTCTGCCAATAACAAGCCCTAAATTATGACTTCTTATGATCATGTAACAATGAATTTTCAGTGCATAGGCTTTCTTTCTAGGAGGTGTTGGTCTGCGTCGGGTTCGTCCGCAACACCAAGCAATCATTCAGCATGACAACGCTCGGCCCCACACAAGTCGTGCAACAATCGACAAGCTGGAGAATCTGAAGTTTTTTGATGTGTTGCCTCACCCACCGTATAGCCCGGATTTAGCCCGTAAACCACACGTGACTTCTGGCTGTTCCCATGGGGACTGTGGCAAAATGAGATATTCCTCGTGATGAGGACATTTCAGTTTTTTTTGTCTATAACATGTTTAATATATATCAGGTACCTTAAAAGTTACGGACCAGGAGGCAAAAATTCTTGAACAACCCTCGTAGATTAAAAGCTCAACAATAAAAGTACTAAATAAAACGAAAATCGCGAGAACAAGTAGGCAACCTTTCCCTGCCGGGCCAATATCATGTAGACGAAGAAGGCCTGCGCACTGATTTCTGACGTCATCAAAAGAAGGCTGGAAATTGTGCATTACAGGAAAGTATGTCAATCAGCCTCCCTAGTTGATGCTGCACATGGGTCGATGGAAAAATATTCTTATGGATGGGATAATCAAGTTTGCATTAATTTACAACTTCAGAAGTTTTAACTCAACACTTATATTACCTAAAGTAATATTTCATTATTAACAATAAATTTGTACACACTGAACGACCAATTTATTAGAGACATCCCGCTAATAGCGTGTTGCCCTCCTTTAGCGGCGAGAACTGTCTGAATACGTGCTGGTATGGATGGATGGATTCAACAAGGTGTTGAAACCGTTGCAGAGGAAGAATATTTTTTCATTTGTAAATTTCTCATAATTTTAAAAATATAGATGTTCAAATTAAAGTTTGATTTATTCTTAAATTCCCATTTTTATAATAAATAATAAAATTCTTTATCGTTGATCATTTTCTTCAGATATTTCTAAAGTTACACTGGGATTTATAAAAATTGGTTTAGAAAAAACACTTTTGTTAATTTAGGGATAAACGATTGAAATCAGGAACTGATAAGGCCGTGTTATTGTAAGAAGCCATGAACGTCATCCAATTTTTTTGTTCTACAACATAAATCTATTTTTATATTATTATTTGATCTTTAATAAATTATTTATTAAAACTAAAATTCAATAAATTTCACAACATTAAAGCCACTATACCACAGCGAATGGAAACTGTATTCCTAATTAACGATCAATAAATGTACAGCCTTTATAAAATTGCATTATTGCAAAGTTGTTTATAAACTTATTTAACTCTATTTTCAGCTTTCGCGGATGATCGAAATATGATCGACGGAATTATTTAAAGGCCCTCGTAAATGAAATATCGTTTGATTATCAAGAAATTTGTAAGTATTATTTTTCTGCAGTTTAAAAAAAAAAATCATTTATTACTCTCCCATTTAAGTTACTTGATTTATAATACATTCATCTAATGCTTCTAAAAATAGGCTAAATCAAAAAAACAAACTTTAGGAAAAATAAATAATGACTGAAATTTTAATTTCCGTTTTTATAAGAAACTTTTTTATCTATTTACAAAGACCTTCCATGATAATTGAATTTCTATTTTTCGTCGGTATTTTAATTAAAATACTACACTGTATTTAAAAATATTCCCATCGGCAATGTTAGTTTCAACGAAAAAGCACAGCGCTTTCATTCCACAAGTGACTTACTTTTGTTAACTGCGCAAGTGCATAATCAACAACCAGTCTATTACATGGAATGACTAACCGCTCTAACGATACAAACAACGATACTCCTCTACGATGGGCTATCGAAGGTTATTTTTAGCGTTCCTGTAGATGGAAGTCCGCGTCATGTTCCTCGAACCAGTCCAAGACCATTCGAGCACGGTGACAGGGAGCATTTTCCTGCTGAAACTGTCCGTCACCACCAGGGAACACAGTCATCATGGACGGGTGCACCTGATCGGCAACAATGTTCAAGTAGTGTGTCGCATTCAGGGATGTGTCTACGGATATCAGAGGAACCATTGTGTCCCAAGAGAAGACACCCCAGACCAGCACTCCTCCCCCAGGCGACCTTCTTCCACTCATCCAGTGTCGATGCCTGTGTTCCCATAGCAGGCGCACTTTTCTATTTTGCGGTGACAGCGACGGTACGCGTACTGGCCGCCAGTTGTTAAACCCAGCTCGGTGCAAGGTGCGCCGCGTCATGTGCTCCGAAATGGGTTGGGATGCTTCCTCAATGAACTGCGCTGCAATTTGTTGGGCTGTTCCCGTTCTGTTGCTGTGGATGATTCGTTCCAGTCGCCGTTGGCTTCGTTCATCCACGGCCCTGTTCCGTCCGGAGTTGTGTTTGTTGTAGGTTGTTTTTTGGCATAACTGCCGTTCACAGAATACCCTTGACACTGTTGCACGGGAAAACCCGAGGAGGTTCGCGGTTTGCGAAATCCTCAACTGTGCCCGTCGAGCTCCAACGATCATGCCTCGTTCAAAGTCGGTCAAATCCTTGGATTTACACATATTCAGTCCACTTCTGCTGCTGACTGCAACTTGTGATCCAATGCATCCCTTTTATACACGACTTCGGCCTGTTCCATTGTTTGGGTGTCACTGGGAGGCCGATCCATTTTCCGTAAGAGGTGTTTCTAATAAATTGGTCATTTAGTGTATATTGTAACTTCTGAGATTTATTATTTTAATGAATATAACCAATCTCGACCAAATTAAAAAATTAACAAAAAACTGAACCAGTTCCAAATTTTTATTTAATGAAAGTATCATAAATTTGCCAATTTAAATGTTTATAAGCCAAAAATAATTTTTTTAAAATATTCATTACGAAAGCTTCAACTGCTATTACTTTTTTTGCATAAATTCAACGTTAGAATATGCTGACATACGTATCAACTAACTCAAGATTCATCTTTTGAAGATGTGAACTGAGATTTCTAATTTGAAAGGGATCCACTGTTATTATTGGTAAATTTTTAAATTTTAAATTTCAATTGACAAATGTATTAAAAAATTTTAGTTTTATTTATGATGGCCTTCCTTTGATGTCTTCCGAAGTGTGGTATACCATATGGTACCATTGGAAACTTTCAATGCAAAGATATGGCATGTAATGTATCGAACATCTCGTATCGATGTGTCATGCAAAAATATAACGCGTAATTAAAGATAGTAGAAACTGGTTCAGTAGCACGTGTTCTATGATACCATATGGTCACAGTGCACAGGCCTTCTTAAATCTAGATAGTTTTGGCTGAACCCAAAACCTTCTATGGTTGGATGTATACTAGGTCTTGCTGGACTCTGTCTGCGAGGCTACAACGCATGCCTACGAATGTCTTCGATGTGCAATTGTAAAAAAAAAAAAATTATTCTTTACGAGGTGCTACTCAAAATTTCCCGAAATGTACCTCTATAAAATACGGAACTTACCCGATCTTTTAATTTCCGCCATCACCTTCAAATATTCTCTTTGGGTATCTATACATCGCTTCCAGCGATGCTCCCACTTCTGAAAGCACTCCTGGAAGTCCCCAGGTTGGAGCATATTTAACACCCGCTGCGATTCCGCTTGGAAGATCCCTTTTAACCGCAATTTTAATTTTCGGAAGCAGTAGAAATCGCAGGGTCCCAGGGGACAGCGGTCATGTTGTTTTTGTTGAGGAAGTCCCTCACAGCGAGCGATGTGTGCTCCGGAGCGTTGTCGTGATAGAGCAACCAGTCTTTCTTCTTCCATATCTCTGGCCTTTTGCGCCTCAAATTTTCCCGCAATCGTCTCAAAACGTCCCGTATGACAGTCCAAGGGGATCACAAACATCGTGGATGGTCTGAACTCGGTCCTCTCGGACTACTTCACGTACTTTCGTGATCTTTTCCCGAGTTGTGCTTGTTCACCGTCGACCAGAATGCTTATCATCTTCCACAGATTCCCGACCATGTTTGAAATACTTAAACCACTCAAATGAGTGGGTTTGTCCTAAAGCTTGTTCACCAAAGGCCTCCTTCAACAGTCTCTGGGTTTCAACCGCAGTTTTCTTCAGCTTTAATATCAAGAATCGCAACACGACCAACACAAACAGTGAAAAAAACAGCTCAAACTCAAAAACACGTGAACATAGGATGACACCGTTTGGCACAATTACAGCTGAGACATACCCCTAACACCATCTATCGGCAAAACTTTGTACCTCTTACGGTTCGGTCAGAATAAAACAATTTCGGGAAAATTTTGGGTAGCACATTCGAATAAATGTCGTTCAAATCCTGAATTCGGAACATTCGATTAGCCAGGATTGATTCTATTTGTTTGCCTGTTTTAAATAATTATTTGTATGAATAAAATTTAATTAAAATGCATACAAACATTTATTTAAAGAATATTTTAATAAATCGAAACGAAAAATGAATTTATTTTTACTTACACTTGCAAGAGTGAATAGACCATAAATGCTAATAAAGAGATAAAATGATAAACTCCATCTGAAAAATTAAGATGTTTGATTGTTGAAATTCATTCTAGAGCACCATGCAAAAAATATATTAATGTTATCATTAATGCTTTCTTAATCTATGAAATATTACAGATAAGTTTATTAAAGTAAATATAAGGTGAACACAAATGATTGGAGCGGTTTCATGGTATTACTGTAGGTCGTATTTAATATACGAGGGTTATTCGTAAAGTAAGGTCCGTTTTGTAATAAAAACAAAATTACTATATGTATTTTCAAAATTTTTTCTTTACCAGATTCTATGTACCGTAAATTATTTTTCTACATAGTTTCCAAGTTTATTTAACCACTTTTCATAGCGCTCAATGTACTTCTGCATGATCACTTCATAGAAGCTGCCGCCGGTGAAGAAAGCCACGCATTTTCACTTGTTCATCGTCGCTGAAATGCAGGCCGCAGATGAACTCCTTTAGATCCCGGAACAGGTGGTAGCCACTGGACACGAGGTCCGGGTTGCCAAGTTGTTCCCAAACAAGAGATCTGATTAGTTGGGAATAACTTGACACCTGCCTTACAGTCCGGAGCTCGCATCTAGTCGCTACCACCTGTTCCCGGTTCTAAAGGAGATCATCGATAGCCTGCATTTCAGCGACGATGAACAAGTGAAAACTGTGTGACTTTCTTCACCGACGGTAGCTTCTATGAATTGATCATGCGGAAGTACATTGAGCGCGATGACAAATGCTTAAATAAATTTGGATCGGCCACGGTGGCTCAGTGGTTGTGTGATCACCTCTAATGCCCGAAGACGTGGGTTCGACCGCGACCGAGGACGACGAGGATTTTTTCAGGGGGGAAATCCTGAGATCACGCACTTCCTTCGGAAGAGAAGTAAAGCCGTTGCCGTGTAGTCGTTTGCCGGCTGCATGTAAAAGAACCCTTGCGAGGCAAAATTTGCAGCTCCTATAACGCCGTCCTGAAATGACCAAAGCAATTGAAAAGGACGTTAATACCAAACAAAACAAAACCAAATTAAATAAACTTGGAAACTATGTGGAAAAATATATATAGTAGTTTTTATTAAAAAACGGACCTTATTTTACGAACAACCCTCGTATCTTTACAAATACATAGAGCAACTTTAACAATTTTTTATCATATTAGAGAAGTTCGATATGTGCCCCGTTAGTGACTCTACAGATATCATATCTGTAATAGAGTTCAAAACGTATTCGATGAATCATATCCCTGTCAATTTGACCAAAAGCATCAGTGATGCGGAAATGCTGTTCTGTGAGATCAGCCGATAATAGCGGCACAAACACTGTGTCTTTCACATATATATAGCCTTGATCCCACATGCGTAAAAACAACGGCAGAACCACAAGGCAGAAAAATTTTTTGACGTTACTTGCTGCTTTTTGTCTTTCTGCCCGACAGTAAACTCCTCCTGTTTTCTCGAGCTGAGTTAAGTCATAGCCTACAAAGATAAGAGTTTTTTGTCGGACAGAAAGACGAAAGCAGGAAGTGACGTCTTAAATTTTTCTGCTTTGTGGTTTCAGCCGTTGTTCTACACATGTGGAAACCACACTTATCTCATAAAAGAAGTCACAAGGGGTTAAGTCAGGGAAGCGTGGAGGCAATGGCAGCAGTTCATGATCATCCATCGGTTTTGCAGTCTGATGTTTAGGAAGTCACATAAATTGAGATGATAATGAAGCATTTATAAAAAACTTGGCGAGTTACTATGTATTTGTAAAGTGCCTGTACATGGGTTATTCAGGAATCATTGTAGACAAGAGAGAAGAGTAAATATAAAAAAGATCGGTCGTCAAATTTTATGCACAGTTGCGTGGTCAATACCTGTTTCTCTTGCCAACTACTGCAGAGCAATATGCGATCATGGCACGAGCAACATCGGTACGAATAGTCGTAGGGCTTCCTGTACGAGGCGTTTCTGTAGTCCACTAATCGTCCACGTTGGAAAGCTGCTACCCACTTTGCAACAGTTCTGTTTGGGAGAGCACGGTCTCCAATAGCTTTTACGAGTTGTGCGTGACATTTCCTCGCGTTTTGACCGCGAAGCACTGCTATTTTTACGTAGGCACATTGTTCTAGCAGACTCACGGTGAAGATGGATATCAACAGGTAAATAAAGTCCCGGTATATCACCTAGAATTCCTGTTTTTCGTATTTTTCTTAGAATGGATAGCCCCTTTGCTCTGTGTTGTATTGATTGGGTTATTATTTAACCAATTTGGAGTTATAATTTAACTTCTGGAGATTGTTCTGCTTACCTGCAAGTATAATTACCCCGGGTAACGCCGGGTTCTCTGCTAGTTAAATTATAAAATCGTTCCAATCACTTGTTTTCACCCTATATTGCTTATATAAAATCAAGTAGTTGCATTGTTTATATAAAATATAAAGCTTTCATCCTAAAATAGCAAATAAAGTAAGGCCTCATTAGTACAGTAATAAGGACGTGAGGAGATTGCTAATAGGATTTAAAGTAAACTACTGTATCTTAAACTCAACAATAAACTAAGAAAATATTTGACGATGCAGTTTTTAAATTTAAAATTATGATTCTATTAAAAAGATTTCGTTTAAAAAATTATTTCTTGAATATCAGCAATTATTCAACAAAAATTTGACAAAAATTACAAATATAGTTCTTATCAAAAATATAGTTGTATATAAAATATTATGTAATTTATCAAAATTATAACCTATCAATTCATTTTTATCAAAAAATATAATTTTATTAAAAAAATTTTGATATAAAAATAAAACTATATTTTGAAGAGAAATATCATTTTTTTCAATACATGGACCAAGCAATAAAATAAATAAATTAAAATACACGAGGTCTGTTCAAAAATTATCCGAACTTTTTTAATTACGCGGCAGCTGATGGTCGTAGCGACGAGCGGTTGGCAGCACTGTAATTGTCATATCCTCCCCCCTAATGGACTATTTACAAGTTTTTACATGTGGTTTAGTTTCCGAGTTATTACCATTTGAGCGCAACGTGCTTCAGTGTTCTTGACGAATTTTGCGATGTCCGTTTTACGAAAGCAACAATGCAAAATGAAATTTTGCGTGAAACTGGGGAAACCATTCACGGAAACGCAAAAAGAGGCCACTGTTGTGCCAAGACAACTCATGGTTCCTGAAGACAATGCGCCTGCCCACTTAGCCTTGTTAATTCTCTAGTTTTGTGCCAAAAATCAGATAACTGTCCTCCCCCAGCCTCCCTACTCCCCAGACCTAGTTCCCTGCGACTTTTTCTTGTTTCCAAAATTAAAATCAGTGCTGAAAGGACGACGGTTTGACTCCATTGATGACATTAAGAAAATTCGTCAGTGGCATTGAAGGAATTTCCAGGACTGCTTGGTGAAGTGGGAACACCGCTGGAACACGTGTGTGAATAGAAAAGGGCAGTACTTAGAAGGAGGCAAAGACCAATGAGCTGTATATTAAATAAAAAAATTTAAAAAACGTTCCGTTATTTTTTGAATAGAACTCGTACACGTCACTGGATTATACTTTCAGTCCAAGCCTTAACTCTTCAGACCTGAATCAAGAATAAAGATGCTGCAATTTAAAAAAAACAACAAAATATGCAAAATATGAATACATTATCTTGTAAAATAAGATTGTTTTTATCTTGTCTATGAACACAAGCTTCCTTGATTTTTCTTTTTGATAATAAGAGGCTCTGAATTTCATCTTATTATACATTATCTGATTTTAATCTGGTGTGTGCTCATTCACTATCTAATTAATTTACAAAAATGTATGAAAAAAGGTATCGAGAAAAGTTTTATATTTTAAAACGGAATCCAGAATATATTTCATATAAGTTGGTTTTATAACGAAACTTTTTTTCCTTTTAAAATGAATGTTATTTCTATTTCAATTTAACCAAAATAATACTTCTACTTATTGTAAAATATTCAGACAATCTCTACTAACCAGTAATTACAATAAACACTAGGTCTCAACTTTATATTATTTACATATTTTACCCTGACGTCTTCACTTTTGAGATCAAAACGCCGTCATATGCCTTTCGCCTGTCTTGAAACCATTGTTCCACTGCATTTTCTGTCCATTTTAATTCTATAGCAAGCTTCTCAATCTAGAATAAAATAAAATACTGCAATTTGAGCAATAGTTTCTATTTAATACTTGGATAAATTTTACTGAGTAATTTTTATAGTGTTTATAGTTATAATATAGTCATGGTCTTAATAATCCAAATGATTTATAATAATTAATTTTGAATAAAATCAATTAATCATAAATGCATCTTATACACAGTCCAGTCACATTATGTGACCACCCCCTACGTTTAATATCAGAGGAAAATAGGTACGTCCAGAAAGTATGTACCAGCATCAGAGGTGGGGGGGGGGGTATAGGAAGGGTATCAGAGGGAAACAGAAAACATTGCAATTGTTGGAGTCATGGCGAAACGTAGCGATTTATCCGACTTCCAAAAGGGCATGATCATCGGCTTCCGAGTCAAGGGTGGCTGTATTTCCGAAACTGCTAGTGTTGTGAACTGTTGGCGTACCGCCGTGGTGAAGGTGTACCGTGCAGAATGGCAATACCCAAAATTAGCGATATGCCAAATGTGGGGCACCACGGGCCATAAATGACAGACGTGAATGACGGCTACGGAGATGCGTGCAAGCGAACAGACGAACAACCGTGGACCAACTGACCTCCCAGATGAACCTGGGTACTACCAAACATGTATCCTCAATGTCAGTTCTACAGCAAAAGAGGCTCCGCAGCAGACAGCTGGTTCGTGCTCCAATGCTGACGGCTATTCACCGGCGACAAAGACTGACATTTGCACGCCAGCACCGCAACTGGACAGAAACAGAGTGGCGAAAGGTGGCTTTTTCCGATGAATCACGGTTTATGCTCCATCGTACACATGGGTGATGGCCTGTACGGCGTTCAGCGTCAGAAAACAAACACCCTTCAACACGTGCCGCAAGGGTCCAGGCCGGAGGAGGCAGCGTTATGGTCTGGGGAATGTTGTCATGCCATTCCCTGGGTCCACTCATCATTGTGGACGACGCAATGGGTCAATGGAAGTACGCATCTGTCCTTTCGGACCATGTCCACCCATACACGCAGATTGTTTTTCCTCAGCACGAAGGCATCTTCCAGCCATACAATGCGAAGATTCGCTGAAAGATTCGACTTTCATCAATTTTACGTTATATTCATTCATGACACTTCATTCCAAGTCGTTTGATATATTACATGCCATATTTTAGCATTGAAAGTTCCAATGAACTATAATGGTTCCACTAAACCAAGTGCCTTTGAAGCAATTTCGCCTATCAATAATTTTACGTTATATTCATTCATGATACATCATCCCAAGTTGTTTGATATATTACATGCCATATATTATCATTGAAATTTTTTGAGGGTGTCATAAGGGTACCATTAGAGCACGTGCCATTGTTTAGGTTACAACCATTTTCACAATGGTTCATTTCTTGAACCATATTTATTAATTGTCGAAAATTGTAAATTATATCCGCTTCTATCTTGTCATTACGATTTGTTTGATATATTACTTAATATATCTCTCCATTGAAAATTGCTAAGTGGGGTCGTGTAAGTACCATTTGTGCACGTGCTATTGAACCGTTGTATATAATATTTGTCATTGGTTCGTGCCATGTACCATATTCATTTACTGACAAAAATAATAATGAATAACCGCATCTATCTCGTCATTACGATTTTTTTGATATATTACTCAATATATCTTCCCATTGAAAATTGCTTGTCGGGAAAATTGAGGTACCATTTGTGCACGTGCCAATGAACCGATTAAGATACTAATTGTGATTGCTTCGTGCCATAAACCATATTCATCGACTGACGAAAACAGATTTTGAAAATCTTTCATAGCCTCAGAGTACTTAGAGATATGGACGGACGGACAGACAGAGAGACATACAGACACGTTTCCCCACACTGATAGCATAAAGCACCTTTCGGTACTTAATAAATCATATACGAAATAAACCATTAAAATGACATAACCAAGTACCGAAAGGTTAAACTAAACCATTCGCAGAACTGTATTTTTAAACAGCCCTTTGTTAACGTTGTCAGTTTCTAATGAGCCATAAAGATACCTTTACACCACGTACCTTTGAACCAATTTCGACTATCATTAATTTTACGTTAAATTCATTCATGACACATCATTCCAAGTTGTTTGATATATCACATGCCATATTTTAGCATTGAAAGTTCCAATGAACCACAATGGTTCAATTAAACCAAGTTCCTTGGAACAAATTTGGACTATCATTAATTTTACGTTACTTTCATTCTTGACACATCATTCCGAGTCGTTTGATATATTACATGCCATATTTTAGCATTGAAAGTTCCAATGAACCATAATGGTTCCACTAAACCAGAATGGTTCCACTAAACCAGGTTCCTTGAAACCAATTTGGACTATCATTAATTTTACGTAATATTCATTCATGATACATCATCCTAATTTGTTTGATTTATTACATGCCATATCTTATCATTGAAAATTTTTGAGGGTGTCATTAGGGTACCATTAGGCCACGTGCCATTGTTTCGATTATAACCATTTTCAAAATGGTTCATTTCCTGAACCATATTTATCAACTGGCCGAAATTGTAATTTATATTCGCTTCTATCTCGTCATTACGATTTGTTTGAAATATTACTTAATATATCTCTCCATTGAAAATTGCCGGTTGGGGTCGTGAAGATACCGTTCGTGCACGTGCCAATGAACCGATTTAGATAATATTTGTGATTCGTTCGTGCCATGAACCATATTTATCGACTGACGTAAACAGATTTTGAAAATCTTTCATAGCCTCGGAGGAGTTAGAGTTACAGACAGACAGACAGACAGACAGACAGACTAACAGACAGAAGGACAGGCAGACAGACAGACAGGCAGACCGACAGACAGACACGTTTCCCCACACTGAGAGTATAAAGCACCTTTCGGTACTTAATAAACCATTAAGGAATGACATAACCAAGTACCGAAAGTTAAACTAAACCATTCGCGGAACCATATTTTATACCGCCCTATGTTAATATTGCATGTTTCTAATGGACCATAATGATCCATTAACCACGTACCATTGAACCAATATGGATTATTATTAATTTTACGTTATATTCATTCGTGACACGTCATTCCAAATCGTTTGATATATTACATGCCATATTTCAGCATCAGAAGTTCCAATGAACCATAATGGTTCCACTAAACCAGGTTCCTTGAAACCAATCTCGACTATCATTAATTTTATATTATATTCATTCATGACACATAATTGCAAGTCGTTTGATATATTATATGCGATATTTTGAAAAAGAAATTTCCAATGGATCATAATGGTTTCACTAAACCAGGTTCCTTGGAACAAATTTCGATTATCATTAATTTTACGTTATCTTCATTCATGACACGTCATTCCAAGTCGTTTGATATATTACATGCCATATTTTAGCATTGAAAGTTCCAATGAATCATTATGGTTCCATTAAACCAGGTTCCTTGAAACCAATTTCGACTATCATCATTTTACGTTATATTCATTCATAACATATCATTCCAATTCGTTTCTTTATTACATGCCATATATCCGCATCAAAAGTTCCAATGAACCATAGTGGTTCCACTAAACCAGGTTCCTTGAAACCAATTTCGACTATCATTAATTTTACGTTATATTCATTCATTACACATCATTCCAAGTCGTTTGATATATTACATTGCATATTTTACCATTGAAAACCTTTGAGGGTGTCATAAGGGTACCATTAAAGCACGTGCCATTATTTCGATTTAAACCATTTTCAAAATGGTTCATTCCCGGAACCATATTTATTAATTGGCGAAAATAGTGATTTATATCCGCTTCAATCTGGTCATTACTGAATATATCTTTCCATTGAAAATTGCTTGATGGGGTGCCATTTGTGCACGTTCTATTGAACGGATTTAGATAATTTATGTGATTGGTTCGTGCCATGTACCATATTTATCGACTGACGAAAATAGTAATGCATAACCCCTTCTATCTCGTCATTACGATTTGTTTGATATATTACTTAATATTCTTCCCATTGAAAATTGCTTGGCGGGAAAATTGAGGTACCATTTGTGCACGTGCCAATGAACCGATTTAGATAATATTTGTAATTGGTTCGTGCCATGAACCACATTCATCGACTGACGAAAATAAATTTTAAAAATCTTTCATAGCCTCGGAGGTGTTAGAGTTACAGACAGACAGACACGTTCCCCACACTGGTAGCATAAAGTACCTCTCGGTACTTAATAAATATATTACAAGAAATAATTAACTGTATTTTATTTTGTTTATCATTTTATTAATATTAAAATGAGTTGTATTTAATCTACTTAAACTTAATGATTATCATACCAACCCTTCTCTTGTATAAGAATAAACTAATGTCATTAATACAGTTAAATGATTATGATATGACATCACAATTTAAAGACAAGACAAATTTTATTTCAGTATGTATGTATCAACCGAACGAGCTTTTTATTTCAGCGGTCATCACTCGAACGAGCTTCACTTTAGCGCCAAGCGTTAACAATGGAAAGATTTAGGCCTGGGTCACACTAGCGTAAAACGCCACGTAAATACGCCGACGTAACGACGTCGCCAAGCGCGGCACCATGCTGTTTACCGGAAGTGACATCACTGGCGTCGTTACGTCGGCGTATTTACGCGGCGTTTTACGCCAGTGTGACCCTAGTCGTTTGAACACCTTTATATCTCCATCGTGGTCTATAGAAATAAATGATCATCGAGCTCCACTGAAAAATGAAGCTCGATAGGGGGGGGGGGGTATTCCATTGAAAATGGTGTGTATGTATAGTCAAAAAGTAAATTAATTATAATCAACTGTCATTTTTTATGAATTTTGTTTTTGTTATATTATCTTGTGGAAGTGTGAAATTTCTTAATTTTTTTCTACATCATTTACTTCAATGTATTAATATCAATAAAATATATAGTGTATCTAAATATATATATTTACGTGTATGCAGGGTGTATCTGAACGGTCTGCATAAACTTACAGCATGAATTCCTTGTAGCCAGAGAAGCAATATATGTCCCATGAACATAGGGTCATAAACCTTTCTTTTTAGAGATACAACCGTGCGACGTTGTCCTACAATAGCTGGCGCAATTGTCACATCAAATCCGTTCAGCGTTACAAACTAGGTTTAATTACTAGCTTGTACAGTAGTAACAGAACAGTCCAGACGTGCTAAAGTACATGCTCGAAATGACCTCCGTTAGATTCCATGCAGGCCTGCACACGTCGTTGGATTGACTGGTGAACCCGTTGGAAAATAACGGGTGTGTTACGGATGACATTGCAATTGTCCACGATCCGCTGGTGAAGAGCATCAACATCTGGTACGCGGGTGGAATAAACAAGGGTTTTCAAGTGGTTCCGCAAAAAAAAGTCTAAGGGATTCATATCCGGCGAACGAAAGGTTTGGAAGCGAAAAAGTCACCTGACCAAATGGGTGCTAGCAACAATCCAACTTTCATTGTCTCCATCTTGGTTGTTAACAATCAGTATTTTTCCTTTTGTTGGAAACAATGAAGGTTGGATTAGATTATCACGCACGCCTTGATTACCGGCATACAACGTAACTGTGTTCAGTTGATGTGTAGGACAACCTCGCACAGTTGTATCTCCAGAAGGAAGCGTTTGTGACCCTATGTTCATGGGACATATATTGCTTCTCTGGCTACAAGGAACTCATGCTGTAAGTTTTTACAGACCGTTCAGGTACACCCTGTATGATATATTTAACTATTGCATTCTGACGGCTTTTGTCATTTATTTTGCTTATCACTTTCTCAATAAAAACAAATTAAATTAGCTGAAATTAATTCTGTTGTAGAAATTAGATTTGTTCGTTAGTGATAATATATTTCGGAAAAAATATTTATACGAGGGGTGATCAAAAAGTAAGGTTACATTTTACTTCATATGACAATACAGCCAACTGATAGTATAAGTGAGGAAAGAGGTGAAAGTCGCTTGGAGCGAGATCCGGGCTGTAGGGAGGGTGTTCGATGATGTCCCAGCGGAACTGCTTCACAGCATAGTGGTCTTCTGGGCTGTATGAGGTCGCGCGCTGTCGTGAACGAGGATGCCGCCCTCGGTGTGAAGTCCGGGCTGTTTCGTGACAACGTGGCTGAACACGCAAGGACAGGATTTTTACCAGGAGGGAATATTCAAACTCATTCCACGAACCGACAAGTGCCTAAACCGATATGGAGAGTATGTCGAAAAAGACCTAATGTATGTACTATCAATTGGCTGTATTGATTGTAGGAAATAAAATGTACACGTTTCACTGCGGGCTTTGTAACCTTACTTTTTGATCACTTCTCGTATATGCCTTTTGTAGACTTTCCAGGCAGGATTACAGCTCTACTAACTTGCAACAATTGGAAACGACTCCGTAAACAAGAATTCAATTGTGAGCGAGGAGAAGCATCCCAGTTCATAACGGAGGTTGTCCCAGCTTGGAAATTATAGAAGCGGAGGTTGTTCAGAAAGAGATTCCTTGTCGATTAATCTAAAATCGTTGGTTTGGTTGTCTCATTTACCTGCCCGTGAAATCTACGCAGCTCTGCGTCTTATGAAAGAAAACGAGGAGACTTAGCATCGCAAGTTGAGGTCATATCGAAAGATCGTGAAACTTTTCAGCATACCTGGACGAGGACTTGTGTCCCGTAATTGCCACTAAACAAGGTAGACCTCTCCAAATAAAATATCTCCCGTTTAATAATTTATTATTTGTAAGTTTCCCCTCCGTGCTAGGCATAATACTAAATTCTCATGGGTTTATCTTTACTGTTTAGCAGCTTCGTGCAGGTAAAGCTAAATGCTCAGTGTCTCCGTTCTCCATATTTAGATGCGGTGAAGAAAGCAAGCTAACTATCAAATATTTAAAGGCTCGTCCGAAACTGGAATCGTTGAGAAAGCGTCCCTAGGTCAAATCATGTTGAACTTTAAATTAAGGCAGGGTGCCATAAGAGATTTAACTATTTCGCGATAAGTGTATGTAATTCAATTTAAGCTTGTGAGCTCCTGCAAGAGCTAGGGATTGTTTAATACAAATTGTTAATTACAATTAATTAGGACTTTTCATTTTCATCTTTTCATCTTTGTATTGGACATTTCATTTTCATCTTTTCAAAGTGAGTAGAATTAAATAAAATAAATTTCTTTCTAATCTACCTGTCATAGTTTTTATTATCTTTAATTTTTAAGGTATCAATTCCACTACGCATTATTAATTTTTCTACGTGACACTTAGTCAACCGCCGTGTAGGGTGGATATAATCTGAGTTAAACAACGCTCTCGTATATCAAAATAGCTGTTCTCCGTGAAATGCCAGAGAATGCCACGGAGAGTTGGTAGAAGCTGTCGGAAATAATGCCTTTCTGTGCCATTTAGAACGGGTGTGTGTGTTGTAATGATACTGGAACTTGAAACCTATATTACACAAACCTAACATATGCTATGTCAACTACGTTAATAATCATGAGGAGCAAAATGTTGGCGTGTTGTTAAATTCTGTATATTTCATCCATTCCTTATCCTTTAATCAATACATTTCGCATTTTCCATCCACGTTCGAATTCTCACAAAAAAAAATAAAATAGTTGCCATGACTTACGCCCCAACCTTCGTATATTCCCCAGTAATCTGCCCAAAAGATTTATAGAACAAACTGTTGTGTTCAGACAAATGATCGTAAATAGTTGTCTTTTAATGCCTAAATGCGCATGTTCAAAAATATTTGAAATCATAATGCTCGCGTTGGGTAGTAATATTTGCGGTCGTTATTTGTTATTATAGGCTATTAAACAAAAGTGACATTCGGATTCGAGTTCGTTTTAAATTGTGAAAGATTTTTGAAATAATGATTTAAATTGTTATTATAATTAAATTTAAATGGTGGCCTACTTATAAGATTTCATGATAGGGTGTTTTAATCCGATAAAGTGATCCATGCAGAAGTCCTTGCTACTTCATTGAGGTCGATTGGCTCTGATATCCTGGGAAAATTTAGTATCAAATTCTGTTGTATCTCAACAGTGATAGAAATGACTACAGACTTACTAATAGGTACTTTGCCATCACCATATTGTCAGTGGTACACCACCAGTTTTATTACCCCTTAAGGCCAGTTTACTTTGTACAAATCCGGATAACTTCACGAATTGGTATCGCCCATTAGGTTTGATCCAATGGTAACATGTTTTTTTACAATGCTACAGTAAGTTATTGCCATTCTGTGCGTATGCTTTATCCGAGAATGTCAAAACGCCAAGATAGCTGTCACTAATCAAGACCCAAAAAGTTTATTTATTTACCTACAGTTGGTGATCGGTTAACAAACAGTTCGGATAACGAACAAATCGGAAAACGATCTTTTTCGCAAAAGATTATTAAGTTCGGAAAAGGAATACCTCACAAAAAAGCACTAGAAGCGACGGTGGTGTAAGATTTGCAGAACTGTAGTTTTATGTCACTCTATGAAGGGTTTCCAGAACGAGCCTGAACGTTGAATACATAACCAGAATCATTAGATAAATAAGATCTTAGGATTCGTAATTTTCCCAATGTTTCATTTTTGTCCAATGTTACACACAGATCGGATACTAGTGACAGCTATTGAGCGCTCATTGAATCGCTTTCGATTGTAAAAGAAAGCAATCCACATTGGACAGATTCTTTATGCCCACAAACGAAAAAATAAAACATCACTGGTGAAAATCCAAGAATGCGTATGTTTTATTACATATAAATAAACATTTCATATAGTAACCAATTATATACATTTTATTTTTTTTGAGGGGGATCTCCAGAACGAATTAACCAATCGCCCATAGTAATCTTTAGTAAATCGATGATCGGTTAACGAACAAATCGGACACCGAATATCATCTTGGAACTGGATTAAGTTCTTTAACCGGTCACCCACTGTATAATGTTTTATAATCTAAAACCAGACTAACCTAAAAGGAGATTGCTTAATACAAGTCATTAATCCATTTAAAAAAAATCCATTTAAGTTACACCTTAAAAGTCTGAACACGTAGTCGAGGAGAGTCTTGATACGATTCGAGTCTAAATCGAAGAGGTGAAGCTTCTTGAGGCTCCTGAGTGACCCGTGAGAAACCTCGACCTCTTTAGATACGGTCTCGACAGCGCGTCTTAACCTTTGAAGGCATAACATTTCGTCAACTTTTTGAAATTGTCATGTACAGTATACGTATAACAAAAAAAGTGTATCTACTCTGACTTGATACAGTGATACCAAATAAGCACTATCTGTCCATATTCTTAATTCATGCATCCCTGATTTTTAAATGTTACATAAAGAAATTTCATGAATATAATGAAAGCTAAGAGTATCTTGTTGGATGAAATGAAGACATAGGTTACATCAAGAAGAGTTCCTCATGTAAACTAGGAATCAAAAAGCTTTTAAAAGTTATACAGGGTGTCTCAGAATTCATTGTACAAACTTCTAGGGGAGTTAGTATGGGTGATTCTAAGCAAAAAAGTTCATATGAACATGGGCCCGAATTTGAACGATAACTGAGATATGAACAGAAATAAAAATGCCGCCACCAAGATCAACAAGTTAATAACTCAGGTTCTGTAAAGCCTAGATTAATGAAATTTGGGGGAATAACAGGGTACTTAAGACGGTGCATACTGTTAAAATTTGATTGAATTCCAACGAGAAGTTTCCGAGTTACTAGGATGTATACTAGGAGTTAATAGGATGTATACTGTTATAAATGTATACTGTTATGATGTTGCTCACTTGTGAGTACTAACTAGGACTTGTTACAATTTTGACTGTGTAACTCGGAAACTTCTCGTTGGAATTCAATCAAATTTTAACAGTATACACCGTCTTATATACCCTGTTATTCCCCCAAATTTCATTAATCTAGGCTTTACAGAACCGGAATTATTAACTTGTTGATCTTGGTGGCGGCATTTATATTTCTGTTCATATCTCAGTTATCGTTCAAATTCGGACCCATGTTCATATCCACTTTTTTGCTTAGAATCACCCATACTAACTCCCCTAGAAGTTTGTACAATGAATTCTGACATCCTGTATATTTTCAGTTACCTCTTTTTCAGATAATTTGCGTTTGTTTCGGCTGCGAAATACTTCCTCAAGCTTCTTATTCTTCTCTGGCATTTTAACATCCGTGTTTATTCCATGTGCTTTGGCAAGAGGAATAAGCGCCAATCTAAATAAGTCAATTAAAACATGGAAGCTTTTAATGAACTTGTTTTAACACATTAAAGGCACTAAAATGTGTCACAACTGAATACACAAAATAATGACATTCTTTAATTACTAATTACTATATGCCAAAATATGTAAAGTCTGTTTTACTTAATTGTTTATCTACAGGATATATTGTAGATCATTACAACGAACATCACGCAATAGAGAATACATCAAGATCTGGTTATTCAGAACAATGAGCTCCACGAGTTATTATAGCAGTGGGGAACAAATTCGAAGGAAGCCTCATCGCAAATAGAAAATTATGTACAGGTATTTATGCCCATGTTTGTTTGTTTTTTTCGTTCTAATATTACGATGAGAGCGTTCTGTCGAAGGGAAGTCCTCACTCTGATCCATATGAAAATCAGGAGTCAAATACTTTGATTCAGTAGTTTGCGTTGCACATAGAACAATCCTTTTTACGGATTTAAAAATTTCAATGGGGACAGCTATAATCATCGTTGTATGTCATGATCAGAAAAGATTTGTGATAGTCTCACAGAGCAGAAATTATATAGGTAAAATAAACCTGCATTTCTGCAAACAGGTGTCAAAGCATCAGCAAAATTTATATGTTTTGGTTAAGCCTCCAAAGAGGCTTTGCTCCTACTTATAGAACAATGATAACTTACAGATGGTTGTCAACCAGGGATCGATTTAAAATTCCGAATTCCCTTCGCGATTAGTAGGATACTATATAAAAACATTACTTTATAGTATCCTACAATACTTTATAGGATACAAATATTTTTTATAGCATATCACATTGACCATCTCCAAATAGAATTTTCTTAGTATTAAGAAAAATAAAGATCAGCTGGTGATTAAAGTAGAAAAACAATAAATGCTATCCACAAGAAGAATTTTAATTAGGCATATACACAAATGTATATTTCAGCAGCTACTTATTTATATATGTTAAATGGAACCAAATAATCAAAAAGTGAAAACCTCTATTCCACAAGTTCAAGTATGGAGTTCTAATCCCACATCCTTGTGGTTAGAAGTTTTCATATTATTGATTGTTTCATTCCAGAGTATTTGCTTATTCATTTGGCTAAATAATATTTTGGTACCTGATTCTATGGAACCGAAAAAATAATATTGAATGTCCGTGTGTCACGGAATTCTAATTCCACCTTGAATTCCGGTAACGCAAACGCTCGTTTTCGCTCTCGAATATTCTGCCATTCCGGGAGGAAAACGAAACGATGTCATCGGCGTCATAAGAAACTTCCACACGCAGGAGCCAATGAGAAGACGGGAAAAGATTCGAGCGCGGAGTTCGAGAAAAAGGCGAGCTGGAGAAAGGGAGAAGAGAGAGGTGATCGTAATGGGAAAAGTCACGAAAAGGCCGAGCTCCCGAGGAAGACGACGTGCAGCTATAACTTTTGTTATGCAATACGAAAGCTGGACGACGAAGGGATTCCTCGAGCCCCCACGACGGAGACAGCTACAGAGCGACGAAATGCGCAGTTAGAAAATGCCACGTCGTGCGGAGAAGCGCGGGCGGAGGTTTGTGGCGGCAATCAGCGGGATAGACGGCTGAGCAGCTCGGGTACGCTTTCGCCGGGCGAAAACCCTTTCCAAGGATTATCGAGGCCGATAGCTAACTACGCATTTGCTACAGTAAGTGTTGACTTCCTTGTGGGCTGTAAAGCCAATTTGGTGAAAGTTATTTTTATTGAGCTTTCACGCCGAGAGCTTCGTCAAGATACGAAAATTGTTGGCTTATGGCCGTTCGGTATGCGTGCGTATCTGAACTATTACTTAGGCTTTACGATAATTAAAAATTGTTAATATTGTGAGTGTACGCGTAATGCAATTCCTCGTCTTTCTGCTACTAGTGTTTTATTAGTGCTCTATTTTTAAAGAAAAGAAAAAAAAAAAAAGAGAAGGAAGTTTTCCGTCTTAGTTTAAGTGCTTTTTGTGTCGTAGTTTAACACACGTGCTAACTTAATGCAATTATTTATTTAAGAAGAGTTTCAGTGTTTAGTTTTAGACATATCTGATTTACAATTGCTTCTTCTTTTATTACCTGACTTTATAGAGTTCAAGTGTACTTAAATTGCTTCTCAATTTACCCGGACTGACAGGTCTTTTTGCTTAGTTACATAAGACTTTCAAAGTGTGTTGTGCCAGGGGTCATTGTCCCTTTGTGAAAGGCGTTTGTCTCCTATAATTACTGTTTTGCCAGAGTGCAATTATATTTAACCGGACATTGGACATTCCTGAATAAGACTGAATGCTTTGTTTCTTTGTGAAGTTTATGCGCGGCTTCAATTGGTGATTTAATGATTATTGCCAGCCGCATGACCATATTGCACGTTATGTAGTTCTGATGTGAACTTTAAGTTAATGCTTTAGGCTTAAGGGTTAACTTAAGAGAGCTTTATGTAAACGTTAAGTGTATAGTGTGAAATCTGGTTTTCTTTTTTCCTCCGTTGCTTTTGTGGCTAAGAGACTTTTCGTTTTTGCAACGGTGAGGAGTAGCCATTATTGTTAAGTTATTTTATGACTTATGCTGGAGTTTGCTTGGTTAGTTTTAAGCTTACGAGTGTGCTTCATTTTCGATTAGCAGTAGTTGTTCATGTGCTACATATTTCTTGGTTCTTCTTATGCCTAAGATTGGATGCATTATTGTAGAAGCTTTGTTGTTACATATGATTGCTTGTGTGCAGTATTAAGAGAATATTGCATTTATTACTTGTTAACTTATCAGTCATAGTATACAGGTTTATGCTAGTGACCATTGTTATTTACTATATCCAATTCAATCCTCATTTAATTTACCATTCATTTAATAAACAATTACTCTAATATTTTTCAATCCGTGCGCTGTTACATGACCTTTAATTCCACTGCGCTACTCTCATCTCTAGTAGTAACTACATGTGACACCTTGCCTGAAGATTTCCCTCGGTTCTGTCTAACATGATCGTGATATTAATTAGATACATATAAAATTAAAAAAAAGACCTCGGACTTCTTAAGGCTCAAACACATCTACACGGAAACTGCGCGCACAGATCTCATCCGACAAAATTGCGCACGACGCGTGGGACAAGATTAGACACACTTAGCACGGAATTCATCCGACTGAACGTACTTATAACACAGAAAGCTGGCTATTTTTCTGTGGAAAAAATCGATTCCAATGCTTTGAAGAGGCGAGAACTGCTTTTAAAGCAGTAGAGAATATTATTATTATTATTATTATTATTATGATTATTATTATTATTATTATTATTATTATTATTATTATTTGATTTATTATTATTGGTAGAATGACGAATAACAATGCACTACTATGATGTAACAATGTATGACGTTTCCGTGCAGAGGCTTTCTCTTTAGGAGGTGTTGCTTGAATCAAACGCCGGAACTGAAGTCACTTGACCATTTTGTCTGACCAACAATTTTTCTTCAAATCTTTACTACAGTATAGATTGTGAAATACGTATATTGAAAGTGTGGTAACAGATAGCGCAACTACACCACGCTGTCTTACCTAGCCTCATGTTTTGCTTTCAGCATTTTGAGTGCTAGTGTATTGGAATGAACTCTTTCCCATTGCAAAAAATATATTTTATTATTCACAATTTAATTCATAAGTTATTATTTTGAAACATTTAGATTTTTTGATGGTTTTTGAAGTCTTCAACTTATCTAAAATTTAAGCGCTGGTTGAATTTCTATGTGCTTTGAAGTGCTGTATTTATTTCTACAGATTCCTCTCTATACGTGCCGGCTAAAAAGAGCGTTACGGGTGATACAATAATTTTAATTTTTCGTCATACAAAATACACTCATTTTGTGATTTTAGATACTGCGAAAAGCTTGCATGTGACGTGTTTGTGGTCCCGCATTCGATTATGACCACAGATGCGAGTAAGAAGAAGCACCTTAAACATAGACACTGTGTTTACTTTGTGACATTCCATGTCAGTGAGTGTCACATGGGTCCGGCGGAGTA
This sequence comes from Rhysida immarginata, assembly GCA_023313115.1. NCBI lineage: Eukaryota > Metazoa > Arthropoda > Chilopoda > Scolopendromorpha > Scolopendridae > Rhysida > Rhysida immarginata. Next base: position 990,938 of record JAHWFO010095817.1, on the reverse strand, counting down.
AGTGTAGGGGTTTGTTTTAATTATATATATATAAATTTTGGGGGTACTTTTAATGTTTTACGTGATTATGCTCTGTTTATTTCTCACGTCTGATGTTTTATTTTCGTTTTAAAAGGCTGTTGCCATAAAAAATTATTATTCGTTTTAAGTAATTGTTGGCGACTGCTGTTCACGACGATGTTCGTGCAACAGGAATCGCCATTGTTATCGAGAAAGCATTGTTTCTGGGATCTTTTCCGAGAAGCTGTGCGATCTCGGATTTTATTATTATTGTTAGTTTTTTTGCTTGCATTTTTTTAGTGGAGATATTTAATTATTATTTTTTTTTTTGGCTGCGAGCAACCGCTGGAGATGGATGTGAAATAGCCAAGATGGTGGGAACGCCGGAACGTTCGAGAAATGTTTTTTGTTTTGTTTGTGCTCGCTGGCCGGTTGCTAGTTATTCTGATTATCCTGCTGTACTAAATTAATGTACACAATGTTTAATTAAAAAAAAAAGTAATCCAGGTCCATTCGAGGTTCGATTAAGAGAAGTCAGACGAGTCGTTGTGTTCGATCCGAGATTGCGATACGACACTTCATTGAAGACAACAAGCCATTAAGATGACATTATTGGGTGAGTCCGTTCTGTGTTGTGTCCGGGAAAACTTGCGAATTATGTTAAAGGAGTAGTGCAATTATAGGATCCATTAGAGCAAGTAAAGCGAAGACGAAATAATTAACTGGAACTTTTGTTCATTTATTTCGGAGACTGTGCACATAGAGATAGTTGGAACTGCGTAGCTGAACAATAGAAAATACGTATTAATGAGAACACGCTGCACTTGTTACAATAATGTTATTGCATAACTGTAATATTTATAATGAATTATGGTAGTTGTTTAGTATGCAGTAATAGTTTTTTAGGAGTAGTCTTGATAACGCAACTAGACTATATTTCAGTATTCTATGCAGGAGCTCGCGATCCGAGTATTAAATTGATTAGGAGTTGCACACTTTATCCGCGTGGGCGTGCCTGTTGCTCCAGTCGAGCATAAGTCTCGTTTTGGTCACAACCACCGGAGTGCATGTGAAGCTGCACTATTGAGTCACGAACACATTGGAGTGCTAACTGGGGGTTACTACGGGCCTCCCCTTTATGCATAATTTAATTAAAAGGTCCGTGTGACGTGAGTAAGCGTTCATGTTTGGATACAATAAGCACTGCCGGTGTGTACGTAAAACTAAATAGCAGCGTAACTTTACTCCTTTTCGAGGATCCACTTGCATAGCTGAGATGCGTTAGTGTTGTCGCACTTGGTTATTAGTTGCGAAGTCTTGCACATGGTCTGATTTATGCGCTAACTTAATAAAAATTAAGGTAAATTAGTAATGTAGGTACGCTGTTTCTGAGAGGGCCCTCTACGGAAGTTACCTTCTGTACACAGCGTAGATCAATGCGCGGTGTAAATTGATGTATGTCTAATTATACAGGTTTATATTGCATCTGTTCATGAATATTTATGTCTGAGTGAGAAATAAAGAGAGTCTTTATCAATTTTACTTGATCGGTTGCTTAAAGAGGTATCACTTAATTTTTAAGATTCACACTCCTCGTGGTATCAGCCCCGAACCTTTGATGCCCGTCTCACCCAACACTAGTGTTGAAATTTAATAAGAGGGGGAGGGGTGTCACAACTTGACATAGCGACACACTCGATAACCGCGTTTATTTTTCCCCACTTAAGTTATTCTAAGCCCTTATTCAGTATTAGTGATGTACATGATTCTGTAGACTCGTCCATTGATAAATAAATAAAAGGTTTATGTACTATATAAAAGATTTGTTTGTTGCATCTAAAAACGTTATTATGGTACAATGTTTCAGATTGCAGATTCGAAACTAAGTCATCTTTTATTATTTCTGCACTTCTATAATTAACTCTTCGTTGAAAGTTCTTTGTTCATGTTCAGCTCTAGCTTCGACTGAATAGGAGAGTGTTAGTTCATTCAGCCCAGAAGGCGATGACGTCATCTCTGAGTGGCAGCGATAGTCAGCGAGCGCATGGGGCAGTTTGCTCTGAGCCTCTGAGCTCATCGAGGGTGATAGAAGTGAGGCGCTCCGTTCAAGATGAGAGATTTTGTTCAGAAATTTAGTATCTAAAATACTAACCATTTAATAACTAAAATAAGATTTTTACCATAAACTTGGATTAACCTAATCCTATTGTGAATAATTATGCAGATAACAGCCTCCAGCTCAATTTGCGTTTTTCGGTACTGTCTTTCGCTTTTCGCTTTCGCTTGGGTTCCTGCCTTTCTCGAAGGGTGGACGAAATATTCCATTTTTATTTTTGGTAGGGTGTGGGTGCTTTTCTGATGGTAGGCAAACTCTTACTACGCTCGAATATCGAATTTGCCATCAACAACTGCACAGTCTGAAAACTTGAAACAACACACAGGATGCTTGAAGTCCGACTAGTTTACATCATGTCAGATCAACTGCTTTAGCAGATATCACAAAGTTTGGATTAGTTTAACGTTGGTTGAATCCGTAACTTAAAATAAAGAAAAGTAAAGATTTTTAATTTTATATTTTATCAAACGTGTTTATGTATTAATTTAGACTTTTTTATTTGATCATATGAATTTTATGATACAATCAAGTTTGTTTTTCCAAATAATAACAAGCATCAGTGAAAATGTTTCTTGTGATTCCAATAAATTATCACATAAAAAAACAATTGTGTTTGTATACTTCTGTTACATAATTGTCATCACTTCTCAGCTTAATGAAAAATCACCATTATTCATTATTGCATATTTACGTTAACTTTTATTTTCCATATTAAGCACAATTAATAAATTGCCTATGTAACTCCAATTTTGTGCATGTAAAATAACGGATACTCTTGTCTGTAAAATTAAAGGCTTTAGTAAAATTTTATAATTCCTGTAATTTAACTTTTCCAGGATAAAACTCGTTAAACTGAATCATAACAACTAAACTATTTCATTACTAATTCAGTCAAAAGTCAGTTCAACCAAAGATATATATATTTTTAAGTTACAATAGATATAATAGGATTAGGTTAATATATTAACCGCGCTTACATTGTATAGTAAAATAGTTATTCACTGGATAATATTTTGGATACTAAGTTTCTAAACAAACTCTTATTTTTAAACGAAACTCCTCACCCATTACCCTCATCTACATGTATCTTCAGAAGTTCTTCCAATGGTGAATTACTAATAGTTATTGCGGGTCTTATTTTTAATAAATATATTCAAAAATAAATTGAAATGGTTCAACGGTACATTCCCACAAGCCTCCCACTTTGACATGAAAATAAAGAAGAAGAATAAAAATAATTTTACGGGGCAATGGGGGAGGGGGGCATAAAAAACCTTTATAACTCAAGAATGGCTAATCAGAGCTAAACAAGTCATTAACAAATATTCCTCTCAGAGAAAGGAGTCCGCAAATGTCAAATTGATTGTCTTTGGTTCGCATACTAGCGAATG
>JAHWFO010095817.1:922851-971914 GCA_023313115.1 Rhysida immarginata | reverse complement strand
TTGAGTAGAGGTGGTGTTGGCTTGAGGTGTACACTTTTCAGCTATTAGCGCACCCTGCTTGCGTATACTTTTCTACTGCTAGCGTGCCAGAAACGCCAGTATTTCTTCTAGCTAACACGTGCGATTTCAAAGATGGCAGCGCCCATGTACAAAGTTGTTCTGTATTTAGAAGACGCCATCATAGAAAATCGTGCTAGTGGTGCATATACTTTTCAGCTAGAAGCCTAGAACGCTAGAAGTCGTATACTTTTCTTCCGCGCTAGTAGTGTGTTATTTTCTTCACTTCTGGATGCTAATGACGGTAGGTGCTATTTGAAAAGTATAGGCACCCGAACGATGACAAACTAATCCGAACATGCGCGCCACTGTGTTAAAATTTGAAACTAGAGCCGGGAGAGAATAAAGCATTAACAAGGAAACCTGTGTATCCGTGTGACCAGAAAAATATCAAAACACTCGTTAAAAATATGCTGATTATGCTAATTTGTCACAGTAAGAAAGCCAAAATCATACTAAAGTTATAAATTTATTATTACTTCTTTATTATTTTTCTTATATAAAAACAAAATTTGCAGAGAGAGTTCCTCAGAGTAAGGAAGGTAAGTAAGGCTAGAGCGCTCATGGCCATAGGAAAACGCCACTTACTGAGCAGAAACCGGAAGTTACAGAGCAGCCATCTTGCCACTGGCAAAAAGAAGCATTGGATTCATTGGAGCCAAGCAGGAGCGAGCAGAAATGTGGAAAATTTGTAAAATTATCGGAATAAACGACTAAAATGGATTAACTGGACCTAAAATAAGGAACAAATGGACTAAAACTATTTTGTTCCAGCATCAATGAGATTTTTATTTGTGTCCCTATTTTCAGGTTTGTATACATGTAAGGTTGTAAATATTGTAGACACTTTCAGGTTGTATTTATAATGTACATTTTGTAGGTGTGTTAACACTTTGTATAATGTTATTCTTCTTTGCATTTTATTGCTGCTAACTGCAATAAAGTAATCAATTGTGTAAAGAACTTTAAGTGGAAAATTCTCTATCTAGTAATTAAAATCGTACTTTATATCAGCTTAGCTAGAATTGGTTAACTGATCAATCCAATTGTTAGACATAATGATTTTTCGATTGAAAAATGGAAGGAAAAATTCTGCGACCTGAATTCGAACCAGGAACCTCGACTATCATGGCCAACGCCTCTACCAGTTGGGCTATCGCAGACACCTGGACAGCCAAGCTGTCTCAAGGTGTCTTAAAGACAACCAAGTTGTCACGGTTGAAAGCCCAATGGGAGACGGGAACCTAGCTCGCAGATCGAGAATTTCTCCACTCCAAACCATCAGAAAGTTGATGAACTCACAAGTAAATAATAATGATTATAAACCGGAGATGCTCTCCAAGCATAGGCAATGATTTTTCCTTCCATTTTTCAATCGAAAAATCATTACCCATGCTTGGAGAGCATCTCCAGTTTATAATCATTACTATTTACTTGTTAGACATAACTTGCAGTTGATAGGTTTATTTTGAAGGATAATTATTTAAATAAGAGTAACAGTAGTCAGACGTATAATGCCACAGTATTTAGTATGTTATACGTATCTAAATTTAGTACAAGTTCAGTTCTCCCGGTGAATAAATAACTATGAAGTAGCTTGATACTTAAAAAATTCAATACAGGTAATGCAGCCTTACTAAGCTTTTGCCAGTGGCAAGATGGCGGAACGGTGGCGCCATCCTTAAACAGGTCATGAGCACCCTGTGAGAGAGTTCAAAACGAGAATGCAGTTTTTAAGTTTCATTTTAAGAATAATTCTAACACACTCTCAAAAGAATAATTTTTATTTAAAGTTGTCTTCTTCTTATCCCTTTTATGTTTCCTTATGTTCAGAATCTGAACTTCAGATAGAATTTTGGCAAACATTAAATTTCTGAAAATTACTTACTCCTTTGGTACTTAAGCTTCAGAAGAAAGCAAAAGATAATTATTAAATTTAATTCGATTAGTATGTTTAATAAATCTCTTTTTTAATTGCAAATGTCATAAATAAAATAAATTAATAAATTAATAAAAATCGCCAATTATATGTTCTGATGAAGTTTGTATTGATTATCATACCACTCCTTCTCTTATATAATTACTAATCGAAATTCGCACATTTGTCCTGAGTGCAAATGTTCCTGAGCTGATGAGGTGATTCATAGTACAGGAAATTTAACTTAAATGCTTAATTATTATTACTGTTTGACCGTTTTTTCAGTTTCTAAAATGGTGTATTTATTTTGTGTTGATGGCATTTTTTAACTGGTAAGAAGTTAAAAAAAAATTTGTGTGGAATTGTCTTCTCCCTTCTTGTCAGGCGATTCATAGTTTCATAAAGTGCTGTTGTTCTGCTGTTCAAGAAGGAATTCACATAAGCGTCGCTAGAGAATTATGGTAGATTTTTCCCTAAAAAATGATAAAACTGAGCTAAAATTATGCTGACGAGCATTTATGCTAACCACAATGTTAGAGGCTTACAATTTATGCCAGTTTAGCATAATTATGCTAGATCTGGCCACACTGCTATGTATATTTGCAAGTGTAGCTTATGTATTCCAATTAGAATGGAAGTATTGGGCAAACAAATCAAAACCAAACACACAAATAATTTATGCTTTGTAGGATACATATAAAAACACTTCAAAAATTGGAAAGCAGGCTAAGTTTTACTCTTTTCCGTTTCGTGAATGGGAGACCGAGAGGAGCAGTAAGTGTGTTATTTTTTTGTCAAAAGGCACAGGTGAACAACGACTTACAAGAAAGGGTCATGCATGATCTGTTGAGCTGTTTTTCCTAGAATTTGGTCTACAGTATTTTATTGAGAACAATAAAAATAAATAATTTCAGAGTAATAGGTATCATTGATTGTGGAAAGGAGAATGCAGTAATATATGATAAAATTTATAATTGTCTACATTTCTATAAAAATACATAATGTTGGTAAATAAAATTAATTATTAATATCCCTAATTCCAAATAATGTTAAAGGAATTTCTGTATACATCTATTTTGTACTTTACAATGCTGATATTAACAATAAAATTTGATTTTTTACAAAAAAAAAAAAAAAAAAAAAAAAAAAAAAAGAGATAATGACAATGTGTAGAAATGATCATTTATTATATTTCTGGTTATTCCACATTTTCTTTAAATACCGAACAATGTGGGAAAAAAACATGCATCAATTAAAAATAAAATAGTAAAATATATTTGTCGAACTTATCCTGGTGATTATATAGATAAAATATTTTTGAAATTAAAAGAAATTGAAAAAGAGCTAAATCATCCACTGAACAATGAAAGAGGGAGTAATTTAATATCATTAAATTCATTTCATAGCTTTTATTATGTTTATTTACATTTAAGAGTGTGAAACTTTACAACGCGAATATTAGTTAAAGTCAAGCGCGGTCCCGATTCTAATTCATCGGCTGCTCACCGGGTGAAATTTTGATGCGCCACCAAGCGAACGTTCGGTTGTCTATATGCACCTGACGTGTTGGTTAAATAAACACCGCCTAAAGAGAAAGCCTGCGCACGGAAAAATGATACACTGATAAAATGTCATAAGTATCTTAATAATAGCTCCTAAATTATGGCTAGGTATGGTGATGAAACTTATGAAATTTCTGTATGCAGGGTTTCTCTTCAGGTGGTGTTGGTTAGGCCAACGCCACCTAAAGAGAAGGCCTGTTCACTGAAACGTTATACATTGTTATATCATCATCAGAGGACGAGATTTAGGGCTTATTAGAGAGGTTCAGCACCATGTAAACGCGAACGTGACGCGAACGCGTGTGACGTTTCCAATCTGAAATGACGTAGCTTTTTCATTGTTTACAACTGGTGAATGTTAAAAAAGTTTATAAGGATTGTATAATGGAACAAGTTTTGGTTGGTTAGAACTTCACTGGGATGAAAGTTTTAAAAAGCGCACTAAGTCAACACCTTCCATTACCTTGGAAGATAATAGAAGGTGTTGACTAAATCCTTTTTAAGTCACTGAGTGACCAGTTGTGAAGGTTTAGATTTCGAGTGTCCTCAGCAAAGTACCACACTATAGCTTGGATGTGACGGGGAAAATCCGCCAATTGGGCGATCAAAAATTTTTCATCACGAAAAAATTTTCTGGTCGGTCTATGAGCTGCATATTTCTATAAAGGGCATCAGAAGAATATTTAGGCTTAAAAGGCATTACGTATCCAATGTATGAGGACTGCTTAACCAACACCTAGAGAGAAGGCTTGCGCACGAAAACATCATACGTTGTTACATCGTAGCCCACGAGATAGACAGGCCCTGGCGCGGAAAAGTCACCTGATCATCTTAGTCCGAATAACAATGTAACCTTCATTGTTTCCATCTTGGATTTTAACAATCAGCAATTTTTCGTTTGTTGGAGACAATGAAGGTTACATTGTTATTCGGACTAACATGATCAGGTGACTTTTCCGCGCCAGGGCCTGTCTATCTCGTGGGCTATGTTGTTACATCATCATATACAGGCGTTGTTAATCGTAGTTCTACCAATAATACGCCCTAAATTGTGACTTCTTATGGTCATGTAACAATGTATGATCTTTCCGTGTGCAGGCTTTCTTTCCAGGAGTTTTTGGCTTAACTAACGCCTCCTATAAAGAAAGCCTCCGCACTGAAACGTCATACATTGTTACAACATCATAGCTCGTCCTTTGTTAATCGTATTTCTACCAAGAATAAGCCCTACATTTAGACGAACAAGAGTCATGTATATCGCTCGATTGAATCCTCTTTTATGCGAAGGATACGCTGTAATGAAACTGGGGAATATTTTGTAACCATTGTAATGTGTCGTATCGCTCAATGATATGGAACGGTGATGCGAAATACCACAAGTGGTGACAGTTTGAATCCTCTTTCTTCTGAATAACCGCTGGAGAATGCTATGGAACAATTTATCAACTTTGTTTTAAGCTTTAAATACGATAACTTGAATGAGTTTTAGAAAACCTTAATTCACATATATATTCTGTGCAATGAAGGGAGTGCAAGCTTTTCCTCATATCGTCAGAAAATCTTTCTTTTTTAATGTTTCCTTGTATTTTTGTATTTCTAGGAGATGAATAGATACACGCAGAAGACTGTTATATAATATAGACGTTTAGAAAGCGTCTTTTTTGCGTGGGTTGTTTTTTTATACCGTACTTTCATCCATAACATCCGTTCATTATTTTATATAGCACTTATTCTTATAATCTTTCTCACGACAAACGAAGTGTAATGAAAAGTATAATGAAAAATAGCATATGAAACCAGCTAAAAATGTTTGCGGCATTATAGATTTTAGCATTAGAGATTGAATGTACAATAAAATTTATTAACTCTAGAAATGCACAAATTGAGAAATAAGAATGAGTTTCTCATAAAAACAGCTCTGTTGTAATATAAAAACTAATAAAATGCATTTTACATTTTGTTTTTGTGATTTTGTTGCTTCATCTTGTTCTTTATGATCTACAGCTTCTGGCTTCTATTTGTAGTAACTGCTTTTATATCCGAAAAAAAATTTAAAAATACGATTATTACTAAAAAAAAAAACCAATACTTTTTAAAAATTAAGATTTACATTTAGAGACTCATGCTTAAAAGAAGCTTAACATGGTAAAATATTTTAATCCTTCAAAAAATATCATATCAGATATAAAAGAGATACTAGAGCAAATAATATATTAAAATTGTGTTTAATTAAGTTTTGATTATTCTTATTTAATTAAAATTAAAAGAAGGTAAGTATTTAAAAAAACCCATCGATATTTAAAAAAAGTAACGGTCTATCTATACTCATGTAAAAATATTTTCCCGCAGTAAAATATTATAACGCCGGAAAGGAACATGTTCAGCTAAATGTTTACGGTTTGCTTATTGCAAAGGTAAATTTGTCATTCGACGTCATTCCGTAAGAAATTATTTAACGCCTGTTTAAATATGTCTGATAATAGCGCGATATACATGTATTATGTAAATGCAATTTTAAAAAAAATACGTGAACATTCATTTAAAACATGGTTTGATAAACATAATTTGAATATCACCTAAATATCATTAAAATTATTGAATTTAGACATTTTAAAAGAGAATTTTTTAAAAAAAAGTCATGCTTTAAAAAACCCATCCATTTTCAAAATGTTTATTTGCTTTCAGTTGTCATTTTTTTATTATTTTGAAATTTTCTTGTCTTCTTTCTTTAAAAGCTTCATTATAAAACATCTAATTTTCGTTATAAATTGGAAACAGGTTATTTGAACTTGAAATTACGACATGAAGGCAGAAAGTAGAGAAAATAGCAAGAAATTATTTATACGAAATATTGATTTTTTTAAACATTTACATTATTATACACTTAAACGTATGCCCCTTCCCCTCAACTAATGATTCTTTTCATTCATTTTTATTTCCAAAAAATTAACATAATAATAAAAAAGTGGATATAGGGCTAAAAATACGAGGAGAAGTCAGTAAGTTTGTCATAAATGGATATAGAAATGAAACAAATAAGAATACCGATTTGAAAGTTACTTTTATTTCTCCGCATAATCCTCCTGTACGAAGGGCGTTCAAATTTGATCTCGACCATATTTTTTATAAAATCAGGAAACTAAAAAAAATCCACACTAGTTACAGTGTTTCTCAAAGAACTCTCCTTGCTTCTCTATACATTTTTCCAGTGTTCTGGGAGCATCTGGATATCGGTGCTGTAGAAATCTTAAGGCTGATGTCGAAACTACGTCAGGACAGCCTTTTTCACTTCCTCATTGGATCCGAACCTCCGCCATCCCAAAAACTCTTTCAATGGTCCTAAAAGGAGATAGTCGCAAGGAGAGAGATGTATGGAGGATGTGGTAAGATGTCCCATTTGAGTTCCATCAGTGTGTCCATAGTCAGTTTGGTTATGTGTGGTCTGGCATTGTCTAGCAGAAAACAAACGCCAGTGGTAAGGAGTCCTGGTCACTCATGGATATCCTCAAAATGTCTCAGTAGTAGGATGCATTTATGGTTCGACCTTCTTCCAGAAAATCGACATGAATGATACCTTTAATGACCCAGAATGCAGTCGCCATCACTTTCTTTGCCGACTGTGTCATCTTGAATTTCTTGGGTCGTCGTGAGTAAGTGTGTCGCCACTCCATGCTCGCACGCTTGCTTTCAGGAGTAGGGTGATGAATCCATGTCTCGTAGGTGGTCACAACACGCCTGAGGAAGCTGTCACCTTTCCTGTCGTATCGCTGCATTAGCATGGAACAGATTTCCACCCGGGTGGTTTGTGATCCTCGGAGAGTTGCTTAGGGACCCATCTGGTACTGATCTTGTTGTATTTCAGCTTATCGTGGATGATGGTCTCCACACTGCCAGTGCTGATGTTCAGTATTGAAGCCAATTCTCAGACATGAATCCACCTGTTGTGAATAAGGAGCGTCAACCAATATTACAATGTAGATAGGGTGACGTAATCGGATTAAATTAAGTGGAAATTGATAAAAAAAAATAAAAAAATAAAATAATAATACTAAAATAAAAGAATTGACAAAACACAGTAAAATTTAACACAATTAAATAAAATAATTACAGATCACGGCGTAGATGATGGAGTAATGGATAAACGTCAAAATAAACTTGATTGTCTGGTTGCGGACTGGAGATGGCTTTGTAGATTTCTACACTTTCTAGTAAGGCTGTCAATTTCGGCTTATTGGATTTGAGTAAGATCTTGGGCGTTTCTTCACTGCTGCAGAGGGGGTGATTTTCTCTTCCAAAGTATACTGCAAAATGGGATCTATTTCTTCTTTAATGAGGTGGCATGTTCATTAAATCGAATGGCAAAGTTACGAAATAACATTCCTACCCTCCAGGACAAACGTTTGGAAATTTTATTTAGGACTGCAGATTGGTTGCGGCGACTACAGTTGTGCATTGAACGCAATGGACAACACATAGAAAATGTGTTGTAGCATGCACTTAAACGCTAATTTTCCATATTTGGGCGTTCATAACTTCCAAACCCTACAAGATAGACAAAAAACAATTACATCACTGAATTACTGAGCTCGAGCTAATGTTATTTGATATGCAACATGTCCTCCTTCCCATTTAAAAATTTGGACTTGAATCCAAGATGGCGGAATTCAAGATGGCGGCCATGATCGATATACACACCGCAAGTTGCGGCCCAACACCCAATATCAGCTGCCAATAATAGTTCTGCTTTTATCAGTGTCAATGGTTAGTCGAATATTCGGGATTACCCCGACTTCCCCTAAAATTAACTTTCTTACAAATTAATTTTTCTCAAATAGCATTTGAAATTGATAATACAAATAGATGGCGGTCCTCAATCGATCGGTACTTCATCTATGGGGAAATCGTTGACTGGGACATCCGGGAAATGGAATTTGTTGAAATTCTATGGTGGTACCGCTCTACTAGAACGCGGCGACCTAACAAGGTTTGTCGCTCGAGGGCCTCGGATTAGTAAACCACGTAAAGAAAAACAATTTCATTAAACGAGAGTCAACCATTAAACAAGATAGTGGCTAATAATCATGGCAATTAATTTAGAAAAATTCTATATTAAACTATCCTAAATAAAATATTCTAATCACGGTACCCCACAGTGATGATTGGAAAGCCAAGCGCAATCTCACTTGCGAAGCGCGTACTTGCTAAATCTCCTTTAGTCAGACGGGGTGTGGTTGATTCCCTCCTAAGCGAAGAGATACTGCATGGGCAGAATGGGTCCACCTTGTCGGTAGATGGGATGATGGCTCGGCCTGTAGTGGCAGGAATAGGTCCTTCCTCAATGGCTAGGTCCCTCCTGTGGTACTCCCTAATGATGGGATGCTAGACGTGAACTGCGAACGGTAAACGTCCTGGTTCTGTGCTTCAAAGGCTTCCTGAATAGCATAAAAGATCGTATTTAGAGTATTCAAAATTCAAATGTTCACCTTTCTGGCTAGGCCTAGGCCGACGACTAGATGGGTCGAAATTCCTGACTGTGACTTTGCCTCTCACACAATCTTTCGCCACCCGCTCTCCTTCCCAGCGTGATGACGAGCTGCGCACAGATTTCTCAGTGACAGAATTTAAAATAATAGCGAAATTAGCCCTTGCCTGAATCGACGAAATTTGCTGCTCATGACGACCCCTCAGATGTTCATCACTTGGCCCAAATGAATTCAACCTTGACCGTATATCATCATCCAAAACTGGTTTTGATTCTGCTGAACTTGGGCCACGCTTCGAGAAACGACGACGATGAGCTAACTTTTTCTTCTTCGTCATAAGTGCGTGAAAAGACGGCGAGGTGACTGAGGGAGGCCCGACCGCTGACTTAACCTCCAATTCCGAGTTCGCTTTCTTTTCCAAGTCGGGGAATGTCTTGGTTACACTGAAGAAAGCGCTATCTAAGTCGTTACACAACTTTGAATCCTCTCGGCTGATTCCCTGGTCATCGCTGTCGGATTTCTGAACTTCTCTAAATACTGAGAGAGTCATGGCAGCTAAATGCTAGCTGGCTCTTCCTTCAGTTTCCTCTCCAATTCGATTAAACGTTTTCATCGAGGTCGAACTGCTCGTTAAGTCGCCATATAACTTATTTTCATCCGCCAGAAGCTTTGAAGTTGGAGTTGATGTTGTTCCTCCAGGGAACACCCTTAAAGATGGTCACAGGCAGGATGCCCAGGCGCACATGCTTCGAGTATCGATAAGAGACCCGTTCACCCACCGGCAGGTCATGCGAAGTCCAAGGGGAACGTAAAGCGGTACGTGAAGGTGTTATGGTCCCCTCCAATGACCGTACAGAAGCGTTTGGACGATGAATCCCTCTTTTTAAACGTAGCTGGACCTAACCGATGCCATTCAAGATGGAGGAAAGACCTAAGATGAGCAGCTCCTTTCCTCCATACCACTGCAGCTCTTTGTTAAAAATGCGATGGTGAGGGTTAGGTCCAACTTTAAGAAAGCACTGGTGGAATCGTCCATCAAGAATCACACTGACTGGTAGGAAAAGTTTGCCATGCGGAAATGCTGTTTAAGGCGATCCTAGATGGACTGTGCGTACGGGCACTCATAAAACATATGATCGATGGATTCTATGACATCACAAGATAGGCAACCACCAGATCCAACTACTTTCCATAGATGGAGTCGCCGGAGAGTGAAAAATCCGTGGTGCAGCAGTTGCCACTGATAGTTGAAAACAGTTTTCCCGAAGGCCAAAGATTTGATCACCTTAAAGATGGCTGACCACGGATAATCAGGGTGCAATCGAAAATGGTCAGTAGTTACACCCTGGCCGGATTGCTGGAAGAATCATGATAGACGAAGGTTGCCCTAGTCTTGTGGGTCTGGTTATCCAGAAAGAAATGTTACTAAATCGTTTTGTATTTGATTATAAAAGTCTGGGGTCGTAAACTAATCGTCGCTGGCAACATAGAAGGAAACGACAGCCCAAAAGAACCGCAGATGCAGGAATAAAAAATTGGCCCAAATAGGTGGGGGAAGGAAGAAAACACGAATCAGGCCGCGATGAGATAGCACCAAATATTTGGTAGTCCTAATCCCCCCTATCAAATGGGATAAAAAGAAGTTCAGATCTGAGTGGAAAATTATTAGCAGCATATCCCCACACACAATTCACAACTTCTCTGCGCACTTTTTGTAGATCTTGACGAGATTGTAAGGTGAACAGGCATTTGGAAATCAGAAGAGGCAAGACGTGAATTTTACCTTGACAAACATCGAGGTGGTGAAGCGAAAATTTTTGTCAAGGCGGGAAAGACACTTTTTAATCACATATTGCCAGTGACGAGTGAGTCCGGTAGAAATGAGAAAACATAGCCCAATACTGGGCTATTGGGAAAGTCCTAAGATAATCTACAGTCCATTTCCCAATAGCGATGCCTTTAGATTTGACGAGGTCGAAGAACTAAAGCGATCAAAAGTTTCTTTGTAGATGTTCAGGGAATATGCGTCCGATGCAAAGAGTAATGGCTCCAAGTAAAAATCCACAGAAGGGGGACAATGGACACCCCTGCCTGACACCTTTTGACATATGAAGGTAGACGAAATGGAGCCATTAACCGCTACACATGATATGGCCGAAGCGGAGTTCATCATAGCAAAATTCCGAAGATGAAAATGGTGAAACACTTGGAAGAGAAATTCCTGATTCACCTTATCAAAGGCCTTTTCCAGATCAAGACTTAATACTGCCAGCGTATGTTTGTGAGTTTGTGCTCCTTCCATAACACACCAGATGGTGATGAAATTATCGGATATTCTGCGTGATGGTGTCGAGCAGGACTGTCCTGGATCGAAGAACTCATCGGTGAAAAGATTAAAACGTTGTTGAAACACTCCAGTGAAGACCTTGGTTTGGTTTGGTTTGTTTGGTATTAATGACCTTTTCAACTGCTATGGTCATTTCAGGACGGCGTTATAGTGGCCGCAAATTTTGCCTCGCAAGGGTTCTTTAACGTGCAGCTGGCAAACGACTACACGGGACCAACGGGTTTACTTCCCTTCCGAAGGAAGCGCGTGATCTCAGGATTTTTACTTCCCTGAAAAAATCCTCATCGTCCTCGGCCGGGGTCGAACCCGCGTCCTCGGGCATCAGTGAAGACCTTATAATCCGTGTTGAGGAGTATTATCGGCCTCTACTGGGTCACTAGTTCTGAATCTGTCACCTCGGGGGGCAAGATGATCTTCCCCATGACGAAGTCCGAAGAATGATAATTGCTGAATGACAATTGGGTTGCTGAAGAATGATAAATGGAAGCGGAAAGCTGAGAAGATGTCGGAATCAGAAGGATCAGAATCCACTACCCCAACTTCCACCATCAGGCGATGACAACATTTCATATTGGCACGCCGCCTCTCCTCAGCGGATGCATGTTCGGTGAGATGACCTTCGTTGAGGATTTTACGATGTCAGAGGTTGACCTGTATCCGATGGAGACTGAAGCCTCTCTGATGTAGGAGGAGGCTCCGTCTTGGAGATCGATTCCGACCCGAAGAGGAAGAGTGGCTGCGATGGTGGCTTATGTAGCTGTCTCGCTCGGAAGAAGAAGAAACAGCAATCCCGCCCTTTCTGTTACGATGCCGTCTGGATTTTTCTTGCGAGTACTATTAGATGACTGATGACTTCGAATTCCCTGCTGATAATGTCATCTTGGCCGGTGAAGACGTACAGGCGATTCCCAATGGCTGTGACATCGATGATTGATCTGGCGGAGGAAGAGCTAGAAAATCCTCCACTGCAAACACCGATCCGGAACACAACGAAACGTCTACATTATCTTCTGCAGAGCTTGCTTCCTCTACCATCGAGATATCGGTTGACGGCTGAGGAGGAAGAACAACTCCCCGAACTTCTGGAGGCAGAGGAGGCGGTGACATATCTTCTCTTGGCTCTTGAGGAAGAGGCGGTGGAGATGGTGTCACATGCATTCTTTGCACTGGAGGGGAAGGTGGTGTAGCTCTGTGGGGCATGAAAGGCTTTGCTGGTGATGTCATCAATGGTGGCTGCTGCGGCGACATTTCTTTAGGCAATGACGACGGGGCTGCTGGTGATGCGTAAATCCTGTCTGGGCATAGGTGGTTCTTGCCTACAATGCAAGAAGCATGTCTCACTTTTGCTTAGGAGAGGACAATCCTTCCTAATGCGAGAAGATTTCTTTCAGTACCAGTAGCACTGCCTCTGTCCCTTGTAATACACAAAGACATGCTCTCTATGCATCACAAGGGAATCTGGAATGTCTCTCCGGAGTCTCATGTCCAAAAGAATGTCACCATTCTTAAGACAGGGAGAATCGGCATGTTCTGGGTAAGAAACTTTAAGTACCTCCCCGTAGTCGGACTTAAAACTTTTGACCATCAGGGTCTGCATGAAGAAGATGGACGGTGGTTTGTCTAACCTTAATGTGGTCGGCAGCCACAACATGGTCTGCCACATTTCTCTGTTTGCAGAACATCCTCGATTCGGTCGGGGACAGCCTCTGCAAAACAGAAACAGCAGGAAAGCCAGACGGGAGAACAGGAGGTATGTTAATTTTAACATAGAGCTCTGTCACGAATGAGCTGATGGAGAACGGCCTGTCAGCAATCGTCATCACCATATTCTCCATGGTTAAGGAAAAAGGAAAAGTCACAAAAAGTTGTGGGAGGTGAAACCTTCCCCGGAGATCACTGGGAGGGAGGATCACTCGTGCACTGATGTTGGATATGTGATAAAATTTTTAAAGTCGGTGTTTTGCTCCCAAGAAAATTACACAAGCGCACTTATTTACACACGTCGGTAAACTTTCTATTGAGATCCGAAATCTTTCTCGATGCACCGGAATTTCCCTTCTTTGCTGTCGGATTCATAACCTCTCTCCGATTTGCTTTTCCTTCGCTGGCGATTTATATTCGTCTTTAATGAGCTGATTGGGTATGCAATTATGCAACACCAATTGGTTTCGACTACGCGATTCCGTTACCTCACGGACGGAACTACTTGTACTCTCAGATGGTGGTTGGAGCTGCGTTTCTGATTTCTTTTCCCGAGGCCTTTGGCTCTCTTCCAATTTCTCCGCACTTGTCATATCGTCAGATTCGCTTGGCTCTATCTGACGACATGACATGTGTTCTATCTTGCACCGGTATTGTGCTACACATGCTTCAGTTGCAGCAGTTATTCATGCAAGGGCCAGTGGCTTGACTCTTTGATGATTGAGGTTTCACTGAAAAACAACAAACAATGACAGAAATGCCCATTTCTAATATTCAGTGGTTGCAACAATAAATTGTACCAGCGTGGTACTAATTCTTTTGCGCCCCATGCAACCTCTTGCAAACCTCTAAAACGAGCGCTCTTTTAATCTAGGTTGGCGCCACATAAAGCTCTGGGTTACTAATATGCACTAAAACATTTTCCGTTGTTTTGCACCATATCGATCAGAAATTGCAATTTTTTTATTATCTATTTGTTTGCTCTGCGTATCGGAATTTAAAAATTTTATCATGTGCCATGTGCTCTACGATTATTTTTTTCTCTTTTATTATGTTTTATTATTTTTAGCCTCCTCTTACAAATTAGCCTTGTTTATAATACAAGAGACAATCACTAGGTTTCTTAATAGAGTCATAGTAGCACCAGTAAAGATGAAATCCTTTTATTTTTTTCCTTCTCATTTCCTTCAAATTTAGATCAGTAGTAACTACAGCATATTTGAATTTAGAGCATATAATAAATATTAACATTAATGGAAAGAGATAATGTGGATGTCAAAGGGAAATTTATTATCTAATAATCTTTTTCTAAATAAAATTTCTTCGTTTAAGATAAGGCATATAAGATAAGCTCTTCAAGAGCGAATAAACATGTTTAAAAATCTTAGATGAAGCTTTCTGATAAGCCACAACCCAAGGGTAGGTCAAGTGATAACTTGAGTGCTGTCAACTGAATTCAAACCTATCAGAATCAAACTGACACCTCCATGGAAAACGTTTTTCAGACCGACATATAGATAACTCTAACTCGATACCACATCATAAGTCAAAATCAATTTCTTCTAAATAAAATATATAAACAGCCAAAACTGTGGACACTGGGTTAACAAAAAAGGAAAAAAAAAAGAAACCACTATTGCACATAAATGAATTTTATAAAATCAAAACTCGTATGTACTTTCCCTAACTCTCTGTCTCCTTCATCACTGAGAAACAGCAAGTAAAAATAACAACTAACAAGACTGCTATATACAGGGTGTCTCAAAATTCCTGGTACAAACTTTGCGAGATGATAGAGGGTGCAACCATAAGCATCTTTTCTCTATAGTGTTTTTAGGGAAATTCAACCCCTGCAAAGATATGAGGGGCTAAAAGTAGGATGCACCGCCTGCAATGTGGCTGACCTGCGTACAGAACAGCTCTAAACATCCAATGACGGTAATTTGAACTCTTTAAACTTTGTCACCCCATTACCCCATTACCGAAATGGTACTGAACCACAATTACTAACACTGATGAATAAGGTTCGAATTATTTTGCATTATGATGAACTCTCCCAAAACATAGGTTTGATCTCTTGCTAATTGATTGTCGTCAATGAAGTATCACTTGGTAAAACGTAATTAAATTCATCAACCACCCTTATTGCAAAGATAAGTTCACAATACGTAAATGCATGCAAATTCGAAGCATACACAAATTTTTCAACACACGCCAATCATTAGTACGCAGATGTCAACTTTGTGTACAGGTTGTTGGCGGAAATTTTGAGCATTTGCTTTGAATAAAATACGTACTTCTAATCAAACACTATATTGTCAATGTTCGTATTTCGTTTTTTGTGTCACATCCAATTAGAGTCATTGGATGTTTAGAGCTGTTCTGTATGCAGGTCAGCCACATTGCAGGCGGTGCATCCCACTTTTAGCCCCTCATATCTTTGCAGGGGTTAAGTTTCCCTAAAAACACTATAGAGAAAAGATGCTTATGGTTGCACCCTCTATCACCTCGCAAAGTTTGTACCAGGAATTTTGAGACACTCTGTATATAGCAGTGATTAACCAATCAGAAAAAATTATTTGATAGCAACTAATAATAAAGCCGCTATATATAGCAGTGGGTAACAAATAAGAAAAATCATTTGACAATGAAGGAAGCTAAAGATATCCAATCTGCTACTGATATAGGATAATCGTTGTTCTTCCAGCTTATGCTTGGCTATTTGAACATATTCTAGAAAAGGTAGCGATTTCTCATCTTTAATAGAATGGATAATTTTAAAGCCATCCGTCGAAAAATTATGGACTTCATGTAAAATATGATCTGCAAAAGCAGATATACATCATTTTCCATTTTTAATGTAAGAGAACGCTCCTTCTTTCTAGCTTTAACCCCTCTGTTTGAATATCCTAGATAAAACTTATTGCAGGAGGAATATTCAAACTTATAAACCCCTGCAGGAATATTTACCATGTCATTTAAGCTTTTTTTCTAAGAGTATTTGAACTTTTGAAGGCCACTTTACAGTTGAATCTTTAGCAAATCCTTTTAAGACCTCTGTTCAAATTTACATTATATGGAAGGACAATAGTTTAACAGAAATTATATTTGACGTTCTTCAGGGAAGTGACTTCTTGTAACGCCATTTGTTTCTTAATCTTCTTCATTAATTTTTCCAAGCCATTGTATCTGGCATACAGTTTGATACGTCCTGATTCGATTTTTCTTGCATTTTCCTGGAGCGGAATCAAACATATTCTATGAAGGAATGCCTGAAAACTGCCAACTTTTGAGAATGCCAAAGATTGGAGTCATTCTTAATACATTTATAAGCAGGGACAAAGTTGTTCTTCCGGCGGATGTCTAAGATGTTCTTTCCCGATTCTCTTACTTGAATGTAGTTATTAGCAACCTTTTTTGTAAAGCTTAGTGATTTAGAACAGAAAAACTCATTAGAAACTTATTAGAACTTTATTACTTATTAGAAAACAGTACATTTGAAAATGAATGAGAATGAATGAGTCGTTACCCTGAAAAGAAGGCCCCTCATTCATTCTCATTAATTTTCCAAATATAGGCCCTACTGTTTTCTAATAAGTATGGTTTTTGTCCACATCGGCTAGCCATACCTTTCACTTTACCCACTCGATAAAGGGGGCAGGGTATGAGATTTTTCACCGGGTTTTTTTGCTAAACCCACATTTTACATGATGCTCTACAACTTTCTAAATAACACATGGGTTCTAACCCCTACCCCTCAAAATTAAAATTTTCAAAATTTACCCCTTCACCCCCAGGGACGCGAATTGTTTTTATTCTGAATTAGAGGACATTAAAACCAAATAATCAATATTCATTTTCCCCCAATCTTTTCCCCTTGAGTTGTTATTTGGACCTAAAGACAGGACACCAATTATGAAACACCCTGTATATACAGGGTGACAATTGACCTTTATCACCTGTATTGTGATTGGTTATCACTAAACGTCACTGATTTTTTTACAAAATGCAAATGGCGGATACTGGACGTGTTAACGGCATTTGTTGACTGTATCGTAAGTGAAAGTTTTAATTGTTGTTGTTCAAAATTTTTGTTGCTATGGTTAAATATTGTTGGGTTCCCAATTGTCAGAGTGAGGAGAAAAAATAAACATCATTAGAAAATAATTTTATAGGTAATTTGGAAATGATTATGAAATTAAAATTATGAAAGGTTATCAGTAAGCATTTAAATCATTATATTTTACAAATTTACGGTTAATAATAATAAAGATGTATGTTGAATTAATAAAGATGATGATAAAAGTCTTTAAAATAGTAAAAACCTATGGAAAATGAAAAAAAAAAAGAATTTTACTCAATTCACAAGTGCTTACAACACGACCAAGGGACGCCATTTTTTATGTGGTCACGTGGGTAGTCAAGGCTACGAAGGTTAAGAAGGAGTGTGAGAACGACAGTTTATGATAAAGGTCAATTATTGAGCTATATGAAAAAAAACATGATAACTTTTGAACAATTGGCGAGATTCAGTTAAAACTTGGCGTTGGATGAAGGCATGTTGGGTTTTTTGAGCATGCGCACTAGTATTGTTGTTATTCATTTTTTGTTGAAAATGTCGAAATACAGCGTTTCTGAGCGTATGTCCATCGTGAAGACCTACTATTCGAGTTTTGCAGAATTTTGTTCTTCGTCTGCACCGCTTAATGGCCATTGATGGCAAGCATATTGAAGATGTCATGAACTAAATCCGAATATCTGCAGTTACTTTTAATAAAATTTGAATAAAATTTTTGAACTCAGTTGTTTTTGAAAATTTAATGTTTCATTTCATATAGCTCAATAATTGTCATTCTGTATGCTCTTGTTAGTTGTTTTTTTCATTTGTTGTTTCTCGCTGATGAAGGAGATAGAGAGCTCCGAAATTTACACGAGTTTTTATTTTATAAAATTCATTTATGTGGAATAGTGGTTTCTTTTCTTCTTTTCTTGTCAGTTTCTTCTTATTATCACTGTTCCACAGAGGCAGTAGATTGTTCACGTAAGGAATACAAAAGTTGAAATTTGAGAAGCGTGCCTTCGCGATCGCCAAGCGCAACTCTATTGTTAACACAGGAAGGGGCTTTTAAAACGTTCTCATATATGTAATTCCACAGATATTATAAAAGAATAAAAAAGTAGCAGCATTGTGCTTTTATGTTTCTAATGGTGTAGCTTATATAACCGTAAGATTAAAATTCAGATTTAAACACATCAGACAAAAAATTAGTCCTCTGCTTTTAATAATGCGTTGCACATCCCTTTGCTTTGATTCAACACCTCCTAGAAAGAAAGCCTGTGCACTGAAAATTATACATTGTTTCATGATCATAAGAAGTCATAATTTAGGGCGTATTATTATTGATAGAAATACGATTAAAATGCTTTTTTATGATGTTGTAACAATGTATGAATTTTCAGTGCACAGGGCTTTCTTTTTAGGAAGCGTTGTTTGATTATATTTTAATGCACTTGGGCATTGATTGTGCTAGTGTCTTTAGATAATCCTTGTCTATCTCCTACCATGCTGCATACACCTTATCCCACAAGTTGGCGATGTTAGTCGGATTGCGATTCTTCTGCTTAACACTTTGCTCCAGGTGGGCCCACATATTCTCTACTGGGTTCAGATCTGGATATTTGGAAGGCCAATCGAGGCACGGTCTGATCATGCTCCACCGATCTAGTCCTGTGAACACTCCAGTTTTTGTCTTGACAGTAGACAACGTCTACCTCATAGATATCCTTGACGTGATCCACAAAAGACAGCAGTTGTCCATCTGATAGTGATGATGGTTAAGCCAGGTGCTAATTTCAATGAGAGGTCTCTATTCATTGTACTGAAAACTTGCCCACAGCATCACAGAACTACCACCCACCTGCACCAACTTTGGACACAATCAAAATGAAAGGTTTCGTTGCTTCTTCTATGCACACGACATCGAGCGTCATTCGAAGACAAAACTTTGATTCATCTGAGTAAATCACGCGTTTTCAGTCGTCTGCAGTCTAGTTTTGATATTGCTTGCACCACTGTGCACGAGCTTTCTTGTGAGTTACAGTGAGCTTTCGGTTTCGTAGTTTCATCATCATGGAAATAAATACGTTTGTTAAATTTACATAATACGGGGGGGGGGGGGGGAGGGGCGGTCAAATTTGACCTGAACTTTATTTTTTGTAAATTTCATTGTTGTAAAAAATCTAAAGTTTCATTTTTGGGGTGGCAACTACCACCTATCATGTAAATGCAGCACCACTCATCCGGTTGCCATGACAACCGATTGTTTGTTGAAACAAAAGGGTGGACAGCGATGTTATGACCAAAGTGGAACAACAAATAACCATCAAGTTTCTCCACAATGAAGGTGTGAAATCATCTGAAATTCATCAGAGACTTCAAAGACTTCACCGAGTCATGTTTGTCTCGATTATTCATCTTTGCTTGGTGCCAAAAGTTTGAAGAAGAGCAAGAATCCACCAGCAATGAACCTCATAAGGCAAGCCCAGTAACTGCTGTCAATGATGGCATCATCGCATGAACAAATGAGCTGAGAAGGGACAACATGCAGATTCATGTCCGAGAATTAGCTTCAATACTGAACATCAGCACTGGCAGTGTGGAGACCATCATCCACGATAAGCTGAAAATCAACAAAATCTGTGCTAGATGGGTCCCTAAGCAACTCTCCAAGGACCACAAAGCCACCCGGGTGGAAATCTGTTCCATGCTGCTGCAGCGATATAACAGAGAAGGTGACAGCTTCCTAAGGAATGTTGTGACCACCGACGAGACATGGATTCATCACCATACTCCTGAAAGCAATCGTGCAAGCATGGAGTGACAACACACTTATTCACAACGATCCAAGAAATTCAATATGACACTGTTGGCAACAAAAATGATGGCGACTGTGCTACGGGCCATTAAGGGAACCATTCATGTCGATTTTCTGGAAGAATGTCTAACCATAAATGCACCCTACTACTGAGACATTTTGAGGATGTCCCTGAAGCCGGCACCAAGGATAAAAGTGACCAGGACTACTTACCAGTGGTGTTTGTCTTCTGCAAGACTATGCCAGATCACACACAGACAAAATGACTACGAATTCAAATGGTAGATCTTACCATATCCTCACCTTGCAACTATCACATTTTTGGACCATTGAAAGAGTTCTTAGGAGGGCAGAGGTTCGGCTTCAATGGGGAAGTGAAAAGGCTGTCCTGATGTGGTTTTGACATCAGCGTGAAGATTTCTATAGAACCAGTATCCAGATGCTCCCAAAACGCTTGAAAAAATGCATAGAGAAGCAAGGAGAGTTCTTTGAGAAATAATTGATTGTGTGTGTGATTTTTTTTTTTGGTAATTTTCTGTTTTATAAAAAATAAACTCCAGGTTAAATATGAACGCCCCTCGTACCTCTCAGCAGTTGTTGCAGCTGGCTCAGGAGATGGCAAATTCATCTTGGTTGCTCAAATGTTGGAGTATAGAGATGAATTGATGGACCCTCTGCCTTCAGAAATATAATGTAGCCCTTTCATGCACGAATTATTAAAAAATGGAATAGCATTTTATTTTTTTGCATTAATAAACAAAGGAACATGGAAAAAACATTTATTTATATTTTTAGCATACATTATTAATTTTACAGTAGACTACTATCCACTATAGTGGTCATTATCCATCTGTGGACTTTAATCCAATAGAAGGAAAAAATTCAGACTAGTCTCTTGAATCTTATTTTGTGTGGAAAAATCTCAAAACCGAGTTTCTTCTATACAGCAGCAAATAATAGCTATCCACTGTAGTGGCCATTATGCGTGAAAGGGTTAATATTATGGAGGGTTAATTCCTCCTGTTGTTAAAAATCTGAACCTATCCAATATTACATTTCATCGCGGAGTACCTGATGAAAAGCTGATCAACGAATGTAAATCCGTACAGGCCTTATGGATTTTAGAAGATTTATTAAATAAAGTGAAAAATAATGAAATTGTTCAGAAAATCCGCACACGTCACAGCCACCATCTCAATTTCTCCATGCTGGTAATAATTCAGAAACTTTTTGTTGCTCATTCAAAAATAATCCATACAATAATTTTAAGCACACAGTTCACCTTTCTGTGAAAATCGCAGATTGGTACCCTGGCATCTCAAACAGGATACAGTCATTTACTCATCGAAGCCTTGAAGGAGGCTACACATGAACCACATAGTTATTTGTTACTTGATGTAATTCAGAACTGCCTTGATGTTTTGTGAATTGCGTAGTAAGATTTTTCCTTATGAAAGACCTATTGTAGCCGATACGGATAAAACACGGTTTTTGAAAAATGTTGCCAATCATTTTAAAATTCAACATCGCCATCTTTGAAACACTCACATCCGAGACGTAGAAAGTATTAATGTAGCATGGAGAAATTGAGATGAACAAAGCTGTGTGATATCTGTCATAACATTCTACATCATAATGTCACCTGGGCACTTCAAATTAGGTAACATATGAAGAAAATAAAAGGTTTAGCCCATAAAAAACTTCATTAAGGGCTAAGAAAACTTATCTGATCGCATCATCGAGAGACTTTGAACGAGACCTGATGTCATCAGTTGGAATAAACGAGGCATTGTGTTCGTTGCTGGAAGTACAATACGTGGTTCAAACATCAGCTGCTTAATAAAAGACGTATTATTGCTCATTCCCAAACTGAAGCAACCACTACCAGGTCGTGAACACTTCGCAGCAGTATTACATAATCTCAGCATCCCTAAAGAATTAATCGTTAACCCTTTGTACAAAACAGGGATCACAAGAGACGTCAAAACCTTATAATCTCGACTGGCTGATTTACAACCAATAACAATTTAATGTAAAAAATTCAATTTGTAATGTAGTCATTAAATTTTATTTTATTCCTTGTAAAAAAATTGATTAAAATGCAAGTAAATGTGAAAAAAACCTGTGTCTGTGTAATTTATTTAATAAGAATTAAAAGAAAACACAAACACAAATTCATTCTGACGTCGAAAAAAATTATTTGAACAAATTTATTTAGTTATTTTTATTTATTTTATTTATTTATTACTGAGTTAAAAATTTAATAGGGACCCAGTGGAACCGGTATGGTATACAACTGACAAGTAGGTTCCAAACGGACCAAAAATCAACAAGATACAAAAAATTAATGTTATAAATAAAATCACAACAAATTAAAATATGTAAATAAAAAAAAAATCCTAAAAGTATACTAAAGTGTTAATTATGGCAAACTAACAAAAAAGCCCAACCAAAGGGCAACAGAAAATCGTAGAAACAAATCATCTAAAAATCATTATTAAGAACAATCGAACAAATATAACGTTTTAACTCACAATAGAATTTCGAATTTTTAATCACGGAACGTAAATCAAGGCGTAAATTGGCCCACTCACACAGATCAATATGCGATACCCTGTTTTTGGCATGTTTATTTTTAGCAAAGGGAAGATAAATGCTATGTGATCGCCTGATAGAATAAACATGGACTTCGCTAGTTAACTTAATTGGAGTTGATATTTGAATAAGCAAATTTTTTGCTTTATACATAAAGGTGGATAATTGTAGCTTATAAATCCGATTCACAGTTAGTACAGGGTGATTATAAAGTCACTATACATTTTGGTGAAATCATTAACGAATTTCACCCAAACACACCCAATGTGTGGATGGGAGTTTCACAGTCAAAGGTCTATGGGCCCTTCATATTTGCCCAGGGGACTATCAATGGTACCGTGTACCTCGACATGTTGGAGCAATTCCTGGAGCCACAGTTGCGAGATGAAGGATTTAGGATACCGTTATGTTCCAACAGGATGGGGTATTACCTCATTTGGCCAACATCGTTGGAACTACCTGAATCGCGCATTCCCAGGCAGATGGATTGGCTAGGGCTTGCCAAGACTGTGGGCTCCGCAGTCCCCAGAAATGACCCCCATGGATTTCTTTGCGTGGGGTTTTATCAAGTCCAAGGTGTACCAGGTCAGGATTACGCACCATTGCACAGTTGAAACAAGGGATTACAGCCGCGGTGGAGGGCATTACACCGCAATGTTGCGCAATGTTTTCCGGACCACGGTGGAACGCTGGGAGCTGTGCCGGGATGTGCAAGGGGGACACATTGAAATTTACTAAGAATGTATCCTGGTATGATAACTGGTTGATGCATACTGCAATTGCTGCAATAAAACGGAGTTTTCACCAAAATGTATAGTGACTTTATAATCACCCTGTATATTGTTAGTGGTAAAATAATTAAAGATGGCGGTATATTGTGGAAGTTTCAGCAGAATCCTCAGAATCCAAATCTGTAGCTTTAAATTAATTTGTAGTTGCCCCCCAAATTATTATACCAAAGGATGAATTAGAATGGATCAATGAATGTTATAGTAATTTTAAAATTCCTGGTGGAAGATAATTATGTCTAGAAATAAGTCCCATATTATGGTTGAGCTTAATTAAAAGTGAATCAATATGTATGTCCCAAGATAAATTATGAGTCAACTTTATACCCAGGTACTTAATAGTTTTAGAGACGCCAACGCGAAAAGAATCAATAAAAATTAACGGATGAAATAAGATAATTGCCTTATTTCGGTGATAAAAAAGCATTACCTTGGTTTTATCAATATTAATTTTCAGACCATTATTCTTCCACCAAGAAGCAAGGGCCTCCGCATTTTGATTTAAAAGAAACTGCATCTCAACAGGATTCTTATTAGCATTTAACAACGCAACGTCATCAGCGTACAATATTACTTTACAATTTTTTACAGATGCGGGGAGGTCATTTATAAATAACGCGAACAAAAGTGGAGATAAAATGGAGCCCTGCGGGACTCGACAACTTCTTATAATTTTATCCGAGCTTTGACCATCATTATCCATATAATATTTTCTTCCTGTGAAGAAACTGGCAATCCATGACAAGGGTAATCCATAAATATGATATTGTGAATTAAGTTTATCTAACAACAATGGAACCAAAACTTTAATCAACCTATACAGCTACTTCTCTTTCTGCTTAATCAACCTATAAAATTTGACTTATTCCTATTTTAACTGGGGGCTGATTCTTTCGCAGAATTTATTCAGAATTGGTATTCTTGTGTAACCACCATTTAGATAAAAAAATCTTTGTTGTTATTATCTATTAAATGCGTCCGGTCAGTCATTTTCATTCCACTGCGACCTCTATTAAATCATCATGGCAGTTAATGGTGGCTACCAGAAATATTGGTAGCTACATGTAATTTGCCTAGCAAAATCTAAAAGGAAACGGTAATGCTGTATAGCAGAAACAATATGTGCCAAATGAAAGGTGCTGAGCCAAGTCCAGAAAGGTAACACTCGCTACCAGAAATAAAACGTCTATAAGCTATCAACCTCATGTCATGGATGAATTTAATATCATCAAAGAGTGCAGTGGAAGTAGTATGAAAAAAATGACAAGGTTGGATAGCTTGAGCATGTTAGCGATTAGGAAAAGACTCCCAAATTTAGAATCGAGCCAGTAGGCTCTGTGAATATATAAAGATTGTATATAAAAAATTGGAATAAAATTAACTATGTAATTATAATTGGATACTTGACTTAACATAACATATATATGGGCCTAAAATACAAGTAAGTTCATTGTAATTAGTGTAGAAACTTGCTTTGATATGACAATTGCGATTGCTCAAATACCTTAGAAAAGTGGCGACACTAACAGTAAGTGTTTAAATCTGGGCTCATTGCTACTAACTGCAAAGAGTCAAAGAACATATATGAATAGAACTCACTTTCAAACAAACAGAGGAGAGCTAAGTAATGAGCAACGAGCTTACATTATGCTGTAGATAATGTACTGGAACAATTCTGGAAAAGCTACGATATGCCCTAAAGCTAATAAGCTTAAGGGTGCTTTGTATCACCGGGTAGATGATCCAGCCTCCGACGTAATCCTGTGAATTGCTGAACACCCTCGCTGACGTGTCTCTCATTTAAGCCTTCGGGGATTCCACACATATTCCCGCAAACGATGCGTTCTGTCGAGCGTGTTTTCTTCGTCCTCTCTACGTGTAGAATTTCTGAGATGTCTAAGACATCATGTCTTCCTTCATGCTGTCGTAACTCCTCTCGTGCTCATTGAATTGCTTCTCTTGTTGGTTGGCTGACCTCGCTATAATAAAAACTAATGTCATAGCATTAATCACGTTTGCATGGCCATTATCACTCGAAACCGAACTATAATGTTCCTTAAGCTCAGACAATTCACTTGAGTTCCCTGCTAAAGATTTTGTGCCCCTTACCAGCACAGTCAATTTTGGCCTCGGTACTCAAGCCAACATGCATTGATAGTATATTTACTCCATCGAAAATGCCACCAATCGCCTTGAAAATTGTTTTTCTCCTCCTTTTATCCCACATTGCCTCCGTTTGTCTTTCTAATTGCAGCAACGCTGTCAATCTGCAACCCTCCTTCATTAGACCACTCTACTCGAGGGACCCCTTCTTCTCTATCCATTAAAAAACTTTTCATTGG
Organism: Rhysida immarginata; assembly: GCA_023313115.1. Classification (NCBI taxonomy): domain Eukaryota; kingdom Metazoa; phylum Arthropoda; class Chilopoda; order Scolopendromorpha; family Scolopendridae; genus Rhysida; species Rhysida immarginata. Next base: position 946,246 of record JAHWFO010095817.1, on the reverse strand, counting down.
TTTCACTCTTTATGGATGGCACTGCCACCATGTGGCCCTTAATGCCAGCTGAGCTTATGCCTTTAGAGACACGATCTCTCTTCACTAAAACGTCACTACATAATACTATTCCAGAGTGAATATGCAAAACGAACTCAAAAAGAACAAAAACTCCAGTTATATGAGTCCACTCCACGAGTAAGAGCCCAGTTAATTCAATAAACCTGGAGAGGGGCAACCAATACGCTATTCGCATCGGACCGTCATCACTGTTCAGTAAGTGATTTGTTGCCTTGTTTTTCACAATTTACATAGACTTTAAAAAATTTAACAATCTGGTATCAATAGACGTGTGAATAACTTGAAATAGATCAGAAACATAATCATGTTTCTCTTCCAATATGTGGTCTGCAAAGGAAGAAACATATATTTTTGCATTTTTTATGCAGGAAATATGTTCTGTTTCCATTTAGCGACAACTCTGTGAACTGCCCAAATAAAAACAGCCACACGTGGCGCATCCAAACGTGTAGACACCTGCATGTTCCCACATGGGGATTTTCTCCATAACTGACTCAATTTTCTCTTAACCGTGTTTGCACTTTTGAAATTTTTACAGTTTTTTGAGACCTTATTCAAATCAACGTAGTAACGTAACACTAATACGATTGTGTAGTCTTCCTTTCCTTTACTCAGTATAGTAATATTTTCAATTTTCTGGCGCATTTTGATTTTTCCTGCTATCCTGTCTACTACTTTACTCTCAAAACCATTAAACTCAGGAAAAGATCTGATTAAGTTAATCTCCTTGTCTCTGGTCTCGGCGTTGAGTGTCAACAACAGTGTTCTTCTAATTTGATGATGAAATGACGCCAATTTTTGAGAGGCATGATGGTTGTGTCATTTCTGATGTAAACTGGCGTGAAATTACTTTTCCTATAGACATCAAACTTTAATTTATTGTCTGAGTGCATGACCAATATAGCCAAAATCGATAAAACAGTGTTTTCCATCGTGAATTTCATATGAGGACAAATTTGTGAAGGTCTCCAGAAAATTACTAATGGGTCATTCCACGTCAGTTCAGGCAGGGATTGGCACTGACCTCTCGGATTTTAATGAAATTTGGTATATACATTTGCCCTAGGGAGTTGGTAATGAATGCCAAATATTATTATTATTATTTTCATGTTTATGAAAGTTACGTACATTTAAAATTTTCGAAATTTGAGTGGGGGCCTTATCTATTAAGTACTGTAACTTTGGTTGTATTTTACTTAGTAAGATGTGATTGGTGACATAGAAAGTTCTTTAACTGTAGATTATGTATGAAATTTTTAAAATTATATTACACATGCGCAAATATTTGAATTTAATAAAATTATTTTATTTATGCAAATTTCTCAAGAGGTGGGTATTTTTTCATTAAAAAATTATTAATATCTTACACATACAACCCCTGGCAAAAAGTTTGCGATACTCATTGCCAATTCGCTGGCACGTGATGTTAGTTCATTTTTTAAAAATACGGATACACAGTTAAACGGTACAAAAATTAATAAATGTTTGTTTGGATGATTCACATTGCACAATAAAATTTAAATGATATTTTGAACAAATAATTACGCTGAAAAAAAATTAAAGCTAACTCCCCTGGTTGGAAAAATGTTTGCGATAATGAAATACATGGAAAAGAGTTTGCAATAACTTGTTGCAAATGAATTTAGTATTGTGTTGCACCACCCTTGGATTTTATTCATGCTTTGATACACTTAGGCATTGAGTCAATAAGGTCTCTTATGTAACAGTCTTCAAGTTAAGACCAATTAAACTTTATTGAAGCCAACAATTCTGTTTGTTTGTTGGGTGTTTTTCCTTGACGAATGTCTTCAACTTGTGCCAACAATTGTCAATTGGGTTCTTGTCGGGGCTGTTGGCTGGCCTTTCAAGTTGGGGTATTTGAATGGCAGCAAGAATGCGCCTTCACATTTTTTGAATGATAGCAAGAAACGATGTCATCTTGGAAGATGCACTGATCATCTCCAAAATGATCTTCAACTATTGGAAGAAGGAGGGCATCAATAATATTAATATATGCTTCCGAGTCAACTGTTGTTGTCATTATGCACAGTTTGCCTTTTCCTTCAAAAGAAATACAGCTCCAAACCATGAGTCTTTGTGGAAACTTTTCTTTGCTGACTAAGCAGTCATCATTAAATTTTTCGTTTGCACGCCTCCAGACAGATTTCCAGCGTCATCACCAATTGACAAACAAATCCGGCTTTCGTCAGAAAAAAATAACTTTCCTCCAATCTTCAATTGTCCACTTCTTGTAAGTTCTTGCCTATTTCAAACGTGGCTGTCGGTGTTTCTAAGTTAAACGCAGCTTTGTCTTCGCTTTCCTCGAATGAATCCAAGTTCATGTAGTCAATTTCGGATGGTTCTCTCGCAAACGCGAACATGAGATGTCTTCTTCCACTCATTATTTATCACTTTCAAAGTGTTTTTTCTCATTTTCTTGCACATTTCTTTTACAATTCTCTTCTGGCGTTTGCTAGATTTCTTTGGTCTTCCTGATTTTGGGTTGGTCTGGACATGGCCTGTTGCTCGGAATTTTTTCCATGTAGTCGAAATAGTAGATTGATCACATTCCAACAAGTTTGCAACTTCAGTTTGAGTCTTTCCATCATCTACAGTGTACCATTTTCACAATGCGTATCAACATTCTATTATCGGCTTCGCTGCAGTGCTCGAAATCGCTTCGATTGCAAGGCAAATTCAGATGTATTCACGTAAAAACTATAGTTAAGGCCACCCGTCTCTTTAAGCTGTTCAGACAGTTCTTTAACGGGTCCCATTTTATGCTCGCAAATTCTATTTTTATTAATATTTTGTTGAAGTTTTGCCTTCATAAGCGTTAGGTTTATTACCTAAAAATTAATGGTATAATCCTTTCAACTTACACCACTGTAGAAAATATTGGCACTAAATTATTGCAAACTTTTTTTCATCTGATTTGGTTATTGCAAACATTTTTTTTTTTGGTTTTATTTGTTTTATTTTTTATTCAGTGTAATTATCTTTTCAGAATATCATCTAATTTTTGTATAATATAAATCATCTAAACAAACATATATTAATTTTTGTACCGTTTAATTGTGTATCCTTATTTTTTAAAAATCAACTAACATCGCGCGTCAGCGAATTGGCAATAACTATCGCAAAGTTTTGCCATATTTTCATAAAAACAATACAAAAAATTCAACACTGTTTTTTGTTCCGTTTTGAAGGTATTAATTTTTAAAGCTTGAGCTCCAAGCAGCGAGAGTCAGATAGTAGGGACTTGACTACTCGTACAGGGAAGAGAAAGCGTGTAATTTTGGGACCATTCCTTTATTTACGTTTTATTATTTATATAAATAGTATTATCAATTATAATTACACGAAAAAATAAAATCAATAGTAGAATTACAATAATAATTATGTCAATAGAAAAAAGTTTCTTAGAACTTCAGTTTTTTTTTCAGAAATCAGAAAAGCATTGAGCAGCTGTTAAATAAGAAGATAATTTAGCATTATGATATCTAATTGTTAGTAACAAAGAAAGTATATTTACTTTACACTTCCTCAGAGTCAGTCACTTCTGAGTTACCCTGAAGGACGAGATGAATTGCAGAGGCAGCTGAAGTTGATACAGGCTTCATTATACAGGGTGATTCAAAAGTTAGTGTGCAGTAGTGCATCATCAATGCACTTTCTGCAAGATGTCTTTGCTGATCGAATCATCTCAGGTGGCGTCTGGCCTGCATGCTCGCCGGACCACACACCTCTCGATTTCTTCCATTGGGATGCCTTGGAAGGTAAAGTGAATGCAAACAATCCGAATATTTTGCCTGAGCTGAAGGAGGAAATCACAACTGAAGTTCAGCAAATCTCACCAGCCATATTGAGCAGAGTGTTGCACAACGTACAACTGCTCTTTTTATCTCGTCATCAAGGATTGAATGTCTCTTAAGGTGCTTTTTCTTCTTTGGGAAGTGGTGAAAGTCGCAAGGTGTAAGATCTTTCATCTTTGAACTGCAGTTTTTCATCTTTGAAGTGTAGGCGTTGTAACACCTCTAGTGTGTGGCGACTGTTTGCGAGCCAGTGTTATCATGCTGCAGAAGATGGTCCAAGCTGCCTTTCAAACCTGGTGTCGACAACAACCCAATACTTCCTCTCGGACGGGTTCACCCGAGTGGTCACACGTTGGTGTAGTTCCTGGAAAGGGATGGGGATAATGTCGAAAAGTGAATAGGCATTACATAGAGGACAAATGTAAGTATCAGCTACAAAAGAATTTTGAAAATCGGTTAACAAATATAAAAGTTACAGCCATGGAGGCATTACCTTTCGATCAACCCTCATATCTTCTCTACATTTATTGAATTTTCATTTAAAAACTTAATGAATTCACATTGAAAGGAATAAAAAACAGCTTAAGAATGCTTAAGACAAGCGGATATTACCACAAAATTTATATTTCTTAGGATGCCTTGTCCATCTGAAGAACTGTAACATATAAACGGATGTATTGTGGCTTGGAACTTGAGTTTAAAAATTAATATCTTCAAAACGGAGGAAAACACAGTTTTGAATTTTTTGTATTGTTTTTATGAAAGTATGTGTAAGATATTAATAATTTTATAACGAAAAAAAATACCCACCTTTTGAGAAATTTGCATAAATAGAATATTTTTATTAAATTCAAATATTTGCGCATGCGTAATATAATTTTTAAAATTTCATATAGATCTAGAGTTAAAGAGCTTTCATATGTCACCAATCACATCTTTCTAAGTAAAATACAACCTAAGTTAAAAAACTTCATAGATAAGACCCCCACTGAAATTTCGAAAATTTTAAATCTTCGTAACTTCCATGAAAATGAAAATATTAATAATATTTGGCATTCATTACCAACTCCCTAGGGCAATTGTATATACCAAATTTCATTAAAATCCGAGAGGTCAGTGCCAAAACTATAAAATTGCTGCCTGAATTGACATGGAATGACCCTAATGTCATTTTCTTTCTTGTCGAAGATAAGAAGATATCACTCACATATGTAAGGACCTTATGAAAAATTGGCAAAAAATCCTGTTCCAGGCCTCCACAAGAAGACAAAAGAATTGCTTAAAGTATTATAAGTTCATCTCCAAAGATATCTCTTTTCGCTCTTTGTTACCGGTCAACCGCTCTTTGCTCCTAGACTTTATTGTCTACCAAAAACTCATAAAACGGGAAAAAATGGAGACCCATAGTAGACTTTTTTGATTCCCCCACATATCAGTTTATGTTAAGAACCTACCTCGCACCATTGAATCTCCCAGGTACGGATTCAGCATTAAGAACAGCATTGATCTGGGCAGGATCCTAAATGGTTTAAACCTAAGGAAGATAAACCAGTATCATTTGACATAGAAAGCCTATTCCCGAGTATTCCGATAAAGGAAACATTGAAATGGTTAGAAGAAGTTTTAGATGAAAATGATGTACCATTTGGATTAGTAACAAAGATAATGACGGTGATGAATCTGGTAGTTTACAACGACGTCTTCATATTTAACGGACAATATTATACGATGACAAATGGTATTCTGATGGGCAGTAGTGTAAGCTCTTTTCTGGCCAACCTCTACATTAGGAAGTTGGAAAACAAGGCTTTAAATAGCTTAGATTACTTTTCGGCAGTATGATGCGGATATGTGGATAATATCTTCTGTGTCTTCGACAAAATGACATGAGTGATTTTCTGGAGATCCTCAATAATTTATGTCCTCATATTAAATTCTCGATGGAAAAGGTAGAAGACAATAAATTAAAGTTTTACCTTTTTGGATTATGCACTCAGACAATAGATTAAAGTTTGATGTCTACAGGAAAAGTAATTTCACGCCAGTTTACATCAGAAATGACACAAACCATTGTGCCTCTCAAAAATTGGCGGCATTTCATCATCAAATTAGAAGAACACTGTTGTTGCCATTCAACACCGAGACTAGAGACAAGGAGATTAACGTAATCAGATCTTTTCCTGAGTTCAATGGTTTGAAAGTAAATTAGTAGACAGGATAGCAATAAAAATCAAAAAGCACCTGAAAATTGAAAATGTTATTACACTGAGTAAAGGAAAAGAGAACTACAAGAACGAGTTAGTGTTACCTTACAATGTTAATTTGAATAGAAGTCTCAAAAAACCGTGTAAGGATTTCAGTGTATAGGAAGCCTTCAAAAGTGCAAACACGTTTAAGAGAAAATTGAGTATCGTTAAGGACAAAATCCACAACGAGGAACATGCAGGTGTCTACAAGTTTGGATGTGCCACGTATGACCACTTTTATCTGGGTAATGCACAGAGAGGTGTCTCTAAATGGAAGACTGAACATATTTCCTGCATAACAAGAGCAAAAATACGTGTTTCGTTCTTTGCAGATCACATATTGGAAGCGAAGCATGCTTATTTCTGTAAAGATACCAGATTGTTACATTTTTTTAGAATCTATGGAAATTGTGAAAAACAAGGCAACTAATTAGTTATTGAACAATGATGACGGTCCGATGCCAATAGCGTATTGGTTACCCTCTCTAAGTTTAATAAAAAGTAACTGGGCTCCTATTTGTGGAATGGGCTCTTATAACTAGAGTTTTTGTTCTTTTTGAGTTGGTTTTGCGTAGTCAATCTGGAATAGCTTGATTGATTGCTTTTTTTTCTTATTTTAGTTGTAATTTATTAATTGGTTGTTCTTTGCTGTATTTCCTCATAAATTCCATGTTCTTTGATAATTAATCACTCACTGATGAAGGGAGTGTAGACCCCGAAATATACGTCTGAGGCATTAAAAAATTACCTATTGTGGATTGGTGTTTTTCGTTGACGTCGTTTGTTGAGGGATATTGTAAGCATGCATGAAGGTAAAGTCATATGGTGCGACTAAAATAACAGTCACGAACCTAATGATAGTTTTAGTATGTTGATCCCTGCTTCACATTTTCCCCTCAAAATTTGGCATTGAAAAAAGTTTTCATCTCAATTATAACCTCTTCAGCACTACTGAAATGTTGGGTCATTTCTTTCTTTTCCGGCTCATAATGTTACATCTAGTGATTAGGTGTTTGAAAAATTCGTCCTCATTGACTTTCATTTGAAAGAAGTCGTCATCTTCCGATGCCTTTCGGGGTTATTTTCGAATGCGCGTCAACAGATGATGAAGCTGTAATGTTTGTATCATTGTTCTATTGTTTTCCCCACAATGCCTCTGTTTGATTTTCCATAGTGCATTGGGCACTTCACTCTCGAATTCTTAAATGTAAGCTTCTCATGTATATCACTCCATTATCTTCAATAAAGTATAGTTATGAATCACAGCGATCTCGAACTCTTTCATAATAAACACAACAGCTGGCGACGAGGACATGGAATCACTGTGTTTTAAACACTAACTTGAAAGATAGCGCTCATCTGATTCTCAAAATTTTTACAATGACAGCCCGAGTGCTCGCGCACGTGCCCCCCCTATGAAGAGAACGATGGCGACTGGCCTACTTACGTTGCTTACATAGAACAAATTTTCTTAGTGAATAAAATTCCTGCGGAACAGAAGTTATCAGCTCTTCTGGCTACAATGGGACTTAAGACATATCATCTTTTGACGGATTTGTTAGCTCCGACGGATCCGAAAACTAAGAAGTGTGATGAGATCGTTACGACCTTGAAAAATCACTTCAACCCTAAGCCAACGATCGTTACAGAAAGGTACCGTTTTCATTCACGTAAACAAGAAGAAAATGAATCTATCTCCTCTTTTGTGGCAGAACTACGTAAACTTTCCCGTGGCTGTAATTTCTGTGTGAACTTAAATGATGCACTGCGAGACCAGATGATAGTTGGATTAAAGAGTGAAGCCATGCTAAAGAGATTACTTGCAGAACATAAGGCCTATGAACTAGCCACAACTATGGAATCCGCTACGAAAGATGCTGCAGAACTGTTGCAGAAACCACTTCAAAAGTTGATCGTCACAGAACCGTCAACAAACCCAACGTCAAAGACAAGATTTAAAAAGTGTTATCGATGCGGAAAGAAACACAAGGCATCTCAATGTCCAGCGATCGACTGTGTTTGTCATCATTGTGGTAAGAAAGGACATCTAAGCCCCATGTGCAGGTAGAGAAATAAGACGAAAACACCACAGGAATTGACTGCTCCGAAGGTCTCCAAGACGAAATATCTGGAAGACAATTGATAAGGCTCCACCCTCCAACAAGCACCTCTATTACAATTGATAAGTGGTAGTTTGAATCCTATTATATTGGAATGCTTTCTAGAAGGTAAACTAGTAAAATTTGAACTCGATTCTGGTGCTGCATTGTCAGTGATGTCACTGTATGACTTTAAACTTTTATCTCCTGGAAAGAGACTGTTAAATACAAATGTTGTAATGGAAACCTTTACTAGAGAAAAAGTATATCCAAAAGGGGTAGTTAAATTAAACGTTAATTTTAAGGGACAAAATAAGTTATTACCACTACATATAATTGATACTAAGGCTCCACCATTGATGGGTAGACAATGGATATCTGAGTTTGGATTAGATAAATTACTAAAATCAGAATTCACGCCATTCCACCATTTACAAGTGAGGAGGGAAGGTCAACAGAAATTAACAAAAATATGTACTGACTTTGCTGATACATTTTCAGATGGAATTGGTCTGATTCCTTCAATAAAAAGTAGTTTACCACTGAAAGAGTCGGTGACTTCTAAATTTATGAAAGCACGTCAAATACCGTTGTCTATTCAGTCAAAGGTAGCAGCAGAGTTAGATCGTTTAGAATCTGAAAATATTATTGAACCAATACAACATAGTAGTTGGGCAACTCCGATTGTTCCAGTTGTAAAAGATAATAGAGTAAGAATATGTGGTGATTATAAGATTACTGTAAATCAAGCAATTGAATCTAGTACTTATCCTTTACCATTAATTGACCAAATTTTTACAACCTTAGGTGGAAATAAATTTTATACTAAGCTAGATTTAGCTCGTGCCTATTTACATTTAGAAATGGATGACAAGGCACAGGAAGCTTTAACTTTGACAACTCCTAAAGGTTTATACAAGGTTAAAAGATTAATGTTTGGATTATCTTGCGCTCCTGCAATATGGCAGAAGATTATGGACGAAATTCTACAAGGTCTTCAAGGGGTTCAATGTTTTTTGGACGACATTTTAATTGCAGCTGAGTCTGAAACTCAAATGTTTGAGATACTTCGTTTAGTTTTTGACAGATTACGAAAATATAATCTACGTCTAAACAAACAAAAATGCCAATTTCTTAAACCCTCAGTAAGTTATTGTGGTCATGTTATAGATGCAAAAGGATTGCATAAACAAAATGCTAAAGTAGAAGCAATTTTAGCTGCACCAACTCCTCAGTCAGTAGAACAATTAAGATCATTTTTAGGACTAGTAAATTATTATCATAAATTTATTCCAAATTTGTCAACAATTGCACATCCATTAAACAATTTGCAATGTAAAAATGCAAAATGGTGTTGGACAAAGGAATGTAAAGAAGCTTTTACAAAAATTAAAGAAATTATTGCTTCTGAGTGTGTATTAACAACCTTTGATCCTAAATTACCAATCATTCTAGCATGCGATGCTTCACCATATGGTTTGGGTGCAGTCATTTCTCATCGTTACCCAAATGGAGATGAGCGACCTATTTCATTTGCATCACGCAGCCTGACATCATCAGAGCGTAACTATAGTCAAATAGACAAAGAAGCTTTGGCTATTGTGTGGGCAATAAAAAAATTCTATTTGTACTTGTATGGAAGAAAATTTATCCTCCAAACAGACCATCAACCACTTGTTTCTATTTTTAATCCTAAAAAAGGTTTACCCTTACATTCAGCAATGCGTATGTTGCATTATGCAATGTTTCTCCAAGGATTTCAATATGAAATACAATATAGGAAATCAATAAATCATTCCAACGCTGATGCATTGTCAAGACTACCAATGAAACAAATTCAACTTAACAATAGTTTTGATGAAGCTACTTTATATTATAATGGTGTATTAGAAAATTTACCTATTACTACTGAAGTTCTAGCTGAACAAACTAAAAAGGATTCTGAATTATTTTTGCTTTATGATTCTTTACTAACTGGTATAGTGCGGAAAGAACTCCCACAATATTTAGAAAAAGATTTAAACAAGTTTAGTATAGAACAAGGTTGTGTAGTGCGAGGAAACCGTATGGTTATTCCACGGACATTACAATCACAAATTCTTCATGAATTACATTCAGGTCATTTTGGCATAGTCAAAATGAAGATGCTAGCAAGAGCAATATGCTGGTGGCACAATATTGATATAGACATAGAAAAACTCGCTTCTTCTTGTGCAGCATGTGCCCAGTACAAAAATAATCCCCCAGTTGATCGTTCACATAGATGGGAGACCCCTGTAAGTCCCTGGGAGAGAATACATATAGATCTTGCCGGTCCTTTTGAAAACAGTATGTTTTTAATAGTCATAGATGCTTATTCTAAGTTTCCTGAAGTTTTTAAAATGAAATCAGTGACCAGTAATAAAATTATTGAAAAACTGAGAATACTGTTTGCTCGGTATGGATTACCGCGTGTGTTAGTCTCAGATAATGGTCCACAATTTGTTTCCTATGAAATAAACACGTTTTTAAAAGAAAACGGTGTTGAACATAGAACATCTGCACCGTATCATCCAGCAACAAATGGTTTGGCTGAAAACTTTGTAAAAACATTTAAACATGGATTAAAATCAAGTTCACATAATTTATCACTTGAACAACGTATGTATGCTTTCTTGTTGGCATATCGTCGTACGCCACATGTGACAACGGGAGAGTCCCCTTCCATGTTGTTTTTGAAACGTAACGTTTTAACACGTTTGGATTTGATTAAACCTTTTAAATCAGTTGACACTCCAAAACAGAATTTAGTTAAATCTCAGGATGTTAGCAGACAATTTAAGCGTGGAGATAAAGTCCTAGCAAGAAATTACATAGGTAAACAAAAATGGATGCCAGGTATTATCATTAAACGTTTAGGTAAACTACACTATCTGATTAAAGTAGGTAACTATCAATGGCGACGTCACATTAATCAAATGTTAAGCACAAATGTTACAGCTGAAACAGAACCTGATAATTCAGCTGAATGGTTAATGCCTAGTGTAAGAGAAATAAATTCTCCAGTGGTGGACTCAAGTACACGTGTTTCTACACGCATACGACGCACACCACCATACTTACAAGACTATGTAACTAATTAGTTTTAGGTATTAAGAATATAAAATATTGTCTGGAACTTCGATGTTCTTATCCTTTTAAAGGGGAGGAAACTGTAATGTTTGTATCATTGTTCTATTGTTCTCCCCACAATGCCTCTGTGAGATTTCCCATGATGCTTTGAGCACTTCACTCTCGATTTCTAAAATGTAAGCTCCTCATGTATATTCCTCCTTTATCTTACAATAAAGTATAGTTATGAAAACCAGCCATTACGAACTCACTACAAAAACACAACATCTTTAGTACAAACTATTCTTAGGGCCGTCATCTTGTGCAATTGTTCAGCCGTAGTGAAGGTTTGAAATGTGATACAGGAAATCCATCCCTCAAATTTATCTAACTTTTATTTGCTAAACTCGTTAGCAACAATTCAAATCTGACCATGGTCCAATTGGGATTAAGAGTTTCAATATTTAAAAGTTGCAAATTCAATCACTCATCCAAACACCAAACAAACAAACAAATTCAACAGGCAACACTTTCATAGACAAATCAAAGTACTTGCGATAATCACGACGTTGTCCAAGTCATTTTTTATCACTGTAAGGATCAGAACTCAACAGTCATAAATTATTTCTAAGCAATAAGGCGCCAACATTTGACACACTGTGTAACAACTCACGAGGATAATGAAAAAAATCATAATATTCAACAACTCATCTGAACGCAGCGATAGTAACTATGTCGTGGTATATAAGAATCTGTAGAGACTGGTAAAGGGACAGCGATACAACATGACCTGTGTGCGAAAACAGAGGTTCAGGTGTAATTCTGTGAAAACAAATACTTGCTGAAATGTAAGTCTGCGAATAAAATTTCTTGTCCGTGTCGAGACAGAGAAAATTTTCGCAAGAGTTTACAAAACCTATTTTGAATGTTGAATGAAGCAAATCTATTTTAGTAGGACCTTTAGTTCAAAATCCATAACACACAGTTTTGTGAATGTGGAATTTCTCCATAGACAGTTTTTGTGATTGCGGAATTTCTCCACAGACAGTTTTTGTAAATACGGAATTTCTCCGCAGACAGTTTTTGTAAATGCGGAATTTCTCCGCAGACAGTTTTTGCGAATGCGGAATTTCTCCGCAGACGGTTTTTGCGAATGCGGAATTTCTCTGCAGACAGTTTTTGCGAATGCGGAATATCGCTGCAGACAGTTTTTACGAACGTGGAATCTCCCCGTAGACAGTTTTACGATTACGGTGTTTCTCTGTAGACGCTTTAGTGATGTCGATATCTACCGTTAAGTCGTTTTATCTTACGTGAAATAACACCCAAATAAACTTGTCCCCATACAACTTTTTAATCCCCACCCACAAATGATTTATTTCGAGGATAATTATCCATTTGTGCGTGGGTTTTATTATCAATGTAATGCATTATTTTTAAAATTTCCTCATATCCGTTCATACAATGCAAGGCAATCAACAACAATAATATACATGCAGTAGAAAGTCGTAGCAAAGATCCTTTCTGTATGTGGGGTGACGATCGCTCCATTATCGTTGTTAAAGAAATTTCAATGAGCAAAAGACTTCGAGGTATTTATGGTTATATCGGACAATAGCTTTTTTATTTACGTGTTTACGGGATGAATGTAGGCTCTAAACTGAAACATCAGGGGTTTTTAGAAATTGAGGTCTTTCCATAATTTACCAACACACCAACTCAACAAGGCAGGTAATAAACGCCGCACTCAATTAACCACATGGGGTTATTCATCAAAATGACCGATGGTGCAAACGTGAGAGGTTTCAGTGGGCTTCAATGCATAAAGTACCGGGGTAAACGCTGTGTTGCGTGGTTGATCAGCCCATGCGTACGGCGACCACAGACTAGACCTACGGATCAGGTTTCCCTCGAAAGATGGAAACACGGCGGACAGTTAATGGGCTTTTGAAAAAAACCCGTTAACTGAAGTCCACCTTAGTGTTTCCAAACATTCGAGGTAGAAACTTGATCCGTAGGTCTAGTCTGTGGCCCGACTCCTGGCCAACGACAAATTTAAAACTTTAGTGTTCAAGATAAGATTTATAATAATAATGTCATTAACTCGTGTCACCATGAAGAAGTTTTTGACTACTGAGTTGTCCGGAATAAACCGTTCAAAGAGGTAAAAAAAAAAACCAAAAAAAAAACCAAACCCTTGAAACTAATAGGGGAACTTTAATGGAGTACAAAGCAATGCATTTCATGTACCCACGCTTGAAAAAACGCGTTGGCTTTTTAATGAGGCTAACACGTACGATAAGCATAACAACAGCCGACTTGGTGACATCAAACGCAGTCAATGTTATACTTGAGTTACGAGGTAATCGTTGCGTACGCATATTTATCGAAAAGGAAATACTTTAATGAGATAAAAAAGCTGTGAAACTAATAGTCAAACTTCACTGGTGTACAAAGCAACGTATTTCATGTACCCTGACAGAAAACGCAAATACCTTTTTAGTGCAGCTAGCACGTACGCTTAACGTAACAACTGCTAACTTAATGACACACCTAACACGGTCAAAGTGACTTAATGACACACCTAATACGAACCTCAAACAAACAAACGTATTTCACGTACGCTGTTTGAAAGACGCGGTGCCTTTTTAGCGCGAACATTTATCGTATCAGATGCGGGTTTACATGACTCCATCGCGGCCTATGTAATACTTGAACTTGCGTACTCATTTTCTCGAAAAAGAAACACTTTAATGGGATGAAAAATCAGTGAAACTAAAAGTAGGGGGGGCAAGTCATATGAACCATAAACAAACATAATTCATCCTGTCAAACGTAGGTCAGTCTGGAACCAAAAGTCGTAAACAACTTTTAATGACGTCGAAAATTGTAAAAAACTCCTGTAAAAGGAAAAGGAAAACGATTTTTGACCTTAACAATAAGTGTCTAACAGGTTAAAACAGGGACTGAATAAAATATGGGCCCTATAGTCACATAGAATCGAACTCAAACCATCACCCAACCCGTGAATGATAACCTGATGTTCTACCCACTGGACTGTTTACGACACATGATCAAGTAACAGTAAAATGTCGTAGTGATGTTTTAACCTAAATTTAACTTAAAGCGTGTATAGAATGATACCTATAATACACTATCCCTGTACGCCCTTAAAAGAGTAAACATTGAGTGAGTGGGATAAAATTATTTAAAATACAAACAACAAACGGAACAATCAGAACACAGAAATCATAGAGAGTAGAAGAAAATTAAACATACATTGTGAGAAACGCTGTTTATAAAGTTTGCGATGTCAATCCGCTAATTTAGCAACCCGGAGTTATCAGTAGTCAACTGAAACTATGTGCCAACAAAATTTACCAAGAGGCAGAGTTTAATTAACCGAATAACCCTTGAAACTAATGAGGCAACATATTTCGCATACCCTAACTGGAAGACACGAATATTTTCTAACACGGATTACCTCAAAAGTAGGAGGTCTGCAACCCTGAACATGCCAAACACCGTACACACAGCCCGAGTGGCTGAGAACAGTTATGTACAAACTTGTTTATAGGAACCCACTACTTACACCTTTACGTATACTGTTGAAATAATCAACAGCAAAGAAGATAAAATATCCTAAGTTCAACCCAAAAATAAAAAGAATAGTTGAATTGAAGAATTAACAACTTTGTTCAATTAATTTCAAGAGCACAAACTTTTTAACAATGTCAGTTAATCAGCTGGTGATGAAATGTATAGGCAATGTTAGTACAAATGCATTCGCAATCGTCGGGAAAACAGTAACAGACATCAACGGTCATCAACGTTTTTGAACAATTACCAACGCTGAGAGTAAATGAAAGCATCATAAAAATCGGAGAAACTTAAAAGAAGAGGCGTGGGTGGTTTCCTTAACCAGTGCAAAACCTAAAATTAGTCCGAAAACGAGTATTTGAACGTCCACTCTGCCAATGTCGCCCTTACTGGGGCCTGTTGCTGGTGAGAAATCAGCAAAGAAAAAACAGAAAAAAATAAATAAATAAATAAAAATACGTGCAAGTGTGACTTGTGTCAAAAGAGAAACGGAATTGTAGCTTAAACATTGTATAATTGTATGCATTGACAAATACTCGAGGAAAAGAAGTTATTTAGCATTTGTATTTACAAAAGATTAAGGAGCAAGAAACCTTGAGAGAGAGAGAGAGAGAGAGAGAGAGAGAGAGATGAAGATAAGGTTAACCATATCGAATTGAAACAGTGAGAAACGGCGCGTTTTTAATGATCACAGCAAATCGTTTCAGACATATATTAGTAACGAGAAGCCCCTATAACCTCAATAATGTTGAAAAACAGGAAAATTTGTAATTTTTAACACACAATTTTAGCTTAAATTCACATAAAAGCAACAACTCACTAAGAGGTAGGGCTTGTCGGCTGACAAAGGAACCCTTGAAAGACAATTTTTCTTTTTTCAAACAGACTCATGTGGATTGAAACGAAAGAATAACAAACAGTAAATTGATGTTAAAGAGAAACGAAAAAATTTGATTAAAACAAAATTTCAGTCGAAAGAGTAACAAGGCCCAAAACGAATGCAACTGCATCTAGTCAGGTTGGGGTCACCGATGGCTAGATAGCCCCAACAGACAGATAATAGCGATCCTATCATTACATTAGACCTTCTTAGTCAACAAAGCAGTGTGTTGCTAAAATAAACCTTAGTCGTTTCACAATGCGTTTGCCACGCCAAGTGCGGGCAGAAATTAGGAGGAGGCCTGTGTAAGCGATTGAGCGACCTGCTTATACAATAGACCTATGAGCCACTAAACCAAACGAGGAAAGAGAAGATCTCAAACTCTCACCTATCTTACAATTTCGCTGTTTTGCCTTCTAACAAAACATCCCAAAATAACCAAACAATACAAAAAGAGTAATGAAGTCTACTTTAATAAGTAACAATATTGACCTATCCCCCTCAAAAATGTGAACTTGTAACACCTGAAAAGCGAAATTTGCACTTAAACGTTTATTATGTAATGCAGCTTAACAGAAAATTTAACATTTGCACGAGCCTAAATACATTAAAAGTAAAGTCAGAATTTTGTTTTATTTTATTTTATTTTATTTTATTTTATTTTTATTACGTCACTTAAAATTATAGGGGATAAAAAAACAATCAGTAAATACTAACTAAAAACGGAAAAACCTGTATACTTTTCACCAGCATTATCCATATTATTTGTAATTATTTTTATAATAAATCAATGCAAAACAGAAAAACAGAGATATGGAAATGTGGAGATAAATTTTCCAAGGTAACGAATGACCGCGAGAACTAAGAAATGAACAAGTCCTACCGCACCTGTGAAACAATAATGCTATTGTATTAAAATTAAAACACTCCATTTTACATTAGCAAAATGCTGCAACCTTACGGATGAGACAAGGATTTTTAGCTTAGATTAGCGTGAGGCTTGAATACAGCTGTTATCGCCTCTGTTCACGGCTCGGATACGCTACGCTTTGTACGGCCTGCGGGATAAGAATTACGTACACTTTTATAAATAGGACAGCCTTTAATTTAGTCGGGAAAAAAGCACAAAAACGAATGGGGGAACACCAATGCATCATAAGCAAAACGTATATCGCATACCTGTGCTAGAAAATGCAAGGAGTTTTAGCCCGGAATAGCTTGAACACTAACCGGAGTGTCAAACGGTGCTGTACTCCTCGCGAACACGCTAAGCCTAGCCCTGCCGAATTGTGTGATAACAAGTACGTACGTTTTTTTTTTTTGTTAATATGACAGATTTTAATTAGATGATGAAAAAAACTCTGAAAGTAATGTGAAAACGTCAATGTAGCACAAACAAACGTATTTCAAATACCCTGAATTGTCAGATACGTAGATTTTTAGCTTGAATTAGCCTGCGTGTCGAAAGTAACGACTGACGGCGCTGTACACCGCTATTAGGCCTTGTGCGAACACCTCGACATCACCTGTGTGCAAATATGTTAGCAGGAGAGAATTTAATTAGGAGAAAAACAAAAACAAAACGATGAAAGAGCCGTGTAACCCTAACAAAGTACAGAAAAACATATCACATATATCTTTGGCTGAAGACATCGTGTTTTTAGCAAACACAAACACGCAAACAATGCAACCATGAACGAACGCGCTGAGCAACAACGCCTCATCGTCCGCTCCGTGGCCAAGCAGCAACCACCACCCCCCACGCTTGAGTAAACACAGGCGCTACATCTATCACCTTGCAACACATCGTAAAAGGGCCGTGAAACGAACATACACCCCCATGACAAACCTTTAAAAGTAAAAATCAGTGTAATTAGACAGAAAAACAAGCCATCGAGGATACTTCATTGAGAAAGCATGCCCGAGACGCAACGTGGACGTGAGTGCCTACCCCGGAATCACGATGCTCGCATACGCGAACGTCATCAACTCGTGCATTGTAGAGTGCCGTAAAAAGAAAGCACAGTCCACGTACAGACTTTATTAAGTAAAAGTTATAAAATTCAAACTGTATAACAAACCAACAGTCGCGCGACTTTCAGAACGATTTGTGATGAGTGATGTTAAATCATCGCATGTGACCATAGCCTTAAATTGAATACAGACTTTTCGCACTATAAAGAGCACGAAGCATATCAATCACGTATCCTAATACCATAAGTGAACAGAAAAGTTGTATACTGTATGAGAGAGAGAGAGAGAGAGAGAGAGAGAGAGAGAGAGAGAGAGCGAAAACAATTTTTAGAATACAATTTTAAACAACATTTTGCCAAACTTGTATTGGTTATGTAGGAGGAGGGAGAAAGAGAGAGAGAGGGGGTGGGTGACTGAATATCGCGAGGTTGGGGAATCAAACAACGCGTTTATCAACCTCTGTGAGCCAAAGTTGTACAAATTTGTATATAGAGAGAGTCATGTATGCCTCAGCAACATTGAGAAATGTGAAATTTGTATTTTTATTTAACATTTCAACCAGGTTCAACCCTGAGAAGCAAAAACAACCCTTCATGCGAGCAAAGGCAATCAGTGAGAGAGGCAAAAATGAAAATAAAACAAATTTCAAACAACCCAGCTTTAAAATAAGCTAAAAAGTTAGTGAATATGACCCTTTCATCAGGTTGTGTGCCCTAGTTGTATTTATAAGCAATTATATGAGAGTTCAGACCCACCCTTTTAGACATCATTAGTCCCTATTCAGATGCACACTTGTCAATTGAAACAATGTAGCCATTAGTTGAAAATTAAAAACAAAACAATACACCTTGAAACAGCAGTCGTAGAAGAAACTGTAAAAGAGCTTGGAAAAAATTTGGTTACCCGAGAAACAATAGTGAATTAGTAATTAGGCGATCAATTTGAGGTGCCAGTATACGAACCCCTACCCAGTTAGGTGGGTATTTAAGCGAGTCAACAGGTGTTCACTTGTAAGACAGAATCACCTAAGTGGATTTTGCTGAGAGCATCAGGACCCCTCTAATCTGCTCAGCACCAGGTCAAGGGGTACATCAGAGGATGAAGAAATTAATTTTATATATTGATAAAGATGAATATACTCCTTTAATTAAAATAGTAAAATTAAAATAAATAATAAAAAAATGATAATTATAATATAATAAAATAATAAAAAAACAAGGAAAAAGTCACCAGAGTTAAAGTTTAAGTACGAAGAAACACAGAAGATGTACAGAAGAGACGAAGATCAGATGAAAACACAGAAGATATACTGAAGAGATGAAGATCAGATGAAACACAGAAGAGACGAAGATACTGCGAAGAAACGTAACAGGAACACAGGGAGGTACACAGGTCTATGATGGAAGTTCGATGATTCGTGATGTAAATGACTCGTGATGTAAATGACTGTCTATAATATTAACGTTTTCGGGATTTTTTCCCATCATCAGATTTAAAGTTTTGAATGAATGGAAGATAATGATAAAAAATAAATAAATAAAACAATGTTGTCTAATACAATGTGTGATTATTTTGATTGTTGTGATCGGGATTGTTGGGTGTAAGGGAAGTGATATTATATTTTTATATTTTTAGTAATAATTTCCATTTATTATTAATTTCTATTGATGGCTTGGCTAAATTTTTTTCATTCGAAATAATGTTGATAGTTTCCTTCATTAGTCTTTTTTTATAATTTATTTCTTTACCAATAATTTTGATTTTGTTCCAATCCGGATTATGATTTTGGTTAATGCAGTGGTTTACTAAATGATTGTTTTTATCTTTGTTTCTAAGTGCTCTTTCATGTTCTTTTATTCTTGTAATTAATTGTCTTTTTGTCTGACCTGTGTAAATGTGTTGACAATTGGCACATGGAATTTGATATATTATGTTAGTGATGTTCCATTTTTCTTTATTATTTTGGCAAATGTCTTTGAAATTAGATATTGTGTTATTGTTTTGATTTTTTGTTGTTTTTATATTGGTGGTTGTTATTAATGATTTGGTTATGTTATTTGTTATTTTTGGTATGATTTTAATGTTTGGTATCTGTTCGAGTATTTTTTTCTGTTTGTGAAAGGTTTTATTATTGTATTGTATTGAATATCTTCTGTATTGTTCGTATTGAGTTGTGTTATTTTTTGTTGTGTTGGTGAATGTTTCTATATAAATTTTATCAATTAGTTCTATAGGATATTTGTTTTTTGTTAGGTTTATTTTCAGATTTTTTAATTTTAGTGGGATATATTTTGGAGATGTGAGATTTTTTATTCTTTGTATGTATTGTTTAATTGTGTTGATTTTTTGGTGTGTCGGTTGTTGTGATAGATAATGTGGTATGTTATTGCCTTTTGTAGGTTTTTCATATATTTCAAAATTTAGTGTATTTATGTCTCTTATAATATTTAAATCTAGAAATGTGATTTGGTTGTTTGACATGCAATTGTGTGTAAATTTTAGTGGATATCTTTCTTCTAATAATTGTGTTAATATTTCTATTGGCCTATTTGTGATAATTAAGATATCATCAACGTATCTCATCCAAATTTTTATGTATTGTTTATGTTGTGAAGTGTTAAGTAATATGTGTTCTATGTGATTTAAATATATGTTGGCTAGTGTGGGTGATAATGGGCTGCCCATTGGTAATCCATCTGTTTGGGAATATATTTTGTCATTAAATTTGAATTGGTTATTTGTAAAACATAAATTTATGGCCTGGATGATTTTTAATATTTTGTTATAAGATAATTTTGTTTTTAATTCTTTTTTTATGATATCTAGTGTTTGTTT
The DNA here is from genome assembly GCA_023313115.1 of Rhysida immarginata. NCBI lineage: Eukaryota > Metazoa > Arthropoda > Chilopoda > Scolopendromorpha > Scolopendridae > Rhysida > Rhysida immarginata. The sequence continues at coordinate 925,647 of JAHWFO010095817.1, read as the reverse complement.
TATTGGAATGTTGTCATACATAGCTGTTATGTCCATTGTGAAAATTTTGTCATTATTATTAAGTTTTGTTTTTTCTAATATTTGTTTAGCCAATATTGAATTTTTTATTGTGTAATTAAATATGAAAAATTTTTTTAAATATTCATCTAAGAATTTTGCCAATTTGTAAGTAGGAGATTGTTTTGTTGAAGTTATGATTCTAATAGGGTTTCCTTCTTTATGTATTTTTATCACTCCATAAATTGAATTAGTTGATGATTCTGTTGGAATTAATTGTTTTTGTTGTTCTTCATTAATTATATTTTCTTTCCTTAGTTCATTTATCTTAATAATGACATTTTTTTGGAATTTTGTTGTTTGGTCCGTGTTATCTAATTTAAAGATTTTATTTTTATTTATGAGTTCCTCAATGTTATTAATGTAGTTATTTTTCTTTTGTATCACCATAATTTTGCCTTTATCAGCTTTTGTTATGATTAGATCTTTTTCTTCTAAGTATGTCTTAAATTTTTTGATTTCATTGTGCCAATATAAATTTTGTTTATTGTGTTTGATTATTGTGGTTATGTTTCGATTTATTATATGTTCTTTGTTGTTCGTTTCTTCTCTTTGTAATATGTATTCTATGTTGGTTATCATATTTGTTAGATTGATTGGTGCGTTATATGCAAATTTTGGTCCCATTTCTAAAATATCCATCCATTTTTTTGGGATGTTTTCATTTGTTAGGTTTATGATGTCAGGTAGAAATTCTATCTTTCGTTGCTCATTTTGTTGTTTATTTCCGTTGTTTAATTGGATATTCTTAATATCTTGGTCGGTGTTGTCTATGGTGTGTTGTCCTTTTTTTGCTATCATCCAATTCAATTTTTTGAGATGTCTTTTTTTATTTTGGTATACAATTTTGTTGATTAGTTTATTTGTATGGTATCTTAAAGAATTAAAATCGTCAATGGTCATTATCTGCCTAAAATTCATGATATGATTCCATTTAAGCTTGTTAAGATTGGCTATATTATTGGAATTTTCATTGATAATCAAATTAAGGGTTTTTATTTCTAATTCTTTTTTTAGATCATTAGCTATTCTATTGATGGTGTTATTTTTTATTTGAATAGATCTTGGGGTGATTTGGTGTTCTATACATTTTTTTAAAAAAATGTTTTTTTCTTTAATCTTATTAATTGTTGTTTCGATTTTGTTGTAGTTTTTAAGTTCGTTATAACAATTATATTTTGTTGATAATATTTTAAACATTTTTGAAGTTAGTTAATGATAATTATATTATAAATGTAGGAGTAGTGATAATTATATATTGATAAAGATGAATATACTCCTTTAATTAAAATAGTAAAATTAAAATAAATAATAAAAAAATGATAATTATAGACCTGTGTACCTCCCTGTGTTCCTGTTACGTTTCTTCGCAGTATCTTCGTCTCTTCTGTGTTTCTTCTGTGTTTCATCTGATCTTCATCTCTTCAGTATATCTTCTGTGTTTTCATCTGATCTTCGTCTCTTCTGTACATCTTCTGTGTTTCTTCGTACTTAAACTTTAACTCTGGTGACTTTTTCCTTGTTTTTTTATTATTTTATTATATTATAATTATCATTTTTTTATTATTTATTTTAATTTTACTATTTTAATTAAAGGAGTATATTCATCTTTATCAATATATAATTATCACTACTCCTACATTTATAATAAAATTAATTTTATTTCAGCCTTAGGCCACCTGAACATGTCTGCCATCACGTGATTACCTTACCATCAGAGAGGGGTGTGCACAACAAGCTGTGTCGCCCTCTGGTGTCAAAACCACCAAAAAAAAAGACCACACCCAAAAAAGACCAACGCCCAAAACAGAGGACTAACGCCCAAAAAGGACCAACGCCCAAATAAAGACCAACGCCCAAAACAGAGGAGTGGGATGGGTGGTCTCGTGATACGAATTCTGCACGCGGATTGGTTGAATGCCTGTGACGTCAGGCAGGGGGGAAGGAGGGGGTTGGGTGGTCACGTGACGCGAAACCTGGGGGTGGAGGTGGTGGGTGGTCACGTGATACGCATTCTGTACGCTGATTGGCTGAACGCCTGTGACGTCAGGAAGGGGGGTGGAGGGGTGGGTGGTCACGTGACGCGAATACTGCACGCTGATTGGTTGAAATCGGGGCGCCTAGGCCACGTCCTCCTCATTAATATGCGTACCGATCGAGTACCTATCTACTGACAGTTTAATGTTGTTATATTGAATTGTATTTTCTTAAAAAGAACTATATTCAACAAAAAATTATATTTTCTGATCGTCTGTGAATTATTACTTCGGTAAAGTTATAATATAAACGTACTTGTATCTTATTACTTCTTCGGATATTTTAACGAATTTATTAATCTCCAAGGAGCATAGATTGAAGGATCCTGAAATTTTGCTTATTCGGATTAAAATTTAGGATCAATCAACGAATATTTCATTAAAAATTTAATCTAAATTGCGTCTTCCACATGCATTTAAATGGTATCTATCTGCGTTTGGGCCAACAATGGCTGACAAACTCACGTGACAGCCGTTCTACCAATCAGCAGCTGCGGGCGGCGCGGTAAAAGGTTTGCCGTACTTTCCTAATCTAGAGCTTTAGCTTGAGCAACACCACCTAACGAGAAAGCCTGAGCGCGGAAACTGCCATACATTGTTAAAACGTCGGTAGTTATCTTTAATCGGATTTCTACCAATAGTAAATCCTAAATTGCGACTAGATATGATGATGTAACAATGTATGAAATTTTTGCGCTCAGGC
>JAHWFO010095817.1:865492-913210 GCA_023313115.1 Rhysida immarginata | reverse complement strand
TATATACCCCAACCTATTTGGTTACAGGGGGCAGTTGGTTTCCCCCCGGCCAGTTACAGGAGGCTAATGGTCAGTACTTATTTTATTCACGCTCATTGGTTCATGCAACTCAGGCTCTAACCGCTTTTGTGCAAAGCCATGGCACTACGTCACTTCTATTGTTGAAACGTCACGAAAACCGAAGGGATATTTTGAAAAAATGAATTTTGTATTTTAGATAACTAAGTAAATACAGTATAATAAAATGCGTTAATGCCAAACATGGGTCATTTACTTTTTTAATAAATCACTTTATTTTAAATTTTAAATATCCTTATTTGGTTTTTAAATTTCTTTTTACATGATGTCACAAAATCCATCTGTTTGCATGATGTCACAAAATCAGTGCCACGGCTTGTTTAGATCGCGTCGGCTTCGACATTGTTCAGTGTGAGTCAGTATTCGAAGAAAAACAGCCAGTATATAAAGAAATGGATACCAATCAGGAAGCACCACCAAGTGCTGCAACCATCATTGGCTGTAAAATATTTAAATTTCCGTTTAAACAACAAAACAAGGAAGGAAAGCCAATCAGGGGGAAACGGTGCTGCAACCCTGATTAGCTGTACAATTATTTAATGTATTTCAGAACAGGTTTCCAATCCGATAGATCTATACGTTCATTATCGTCGTTTAAAACCTCTATCCGAGAAGCTTTTAATAATTTCCATGATCTTCAGAAAGTTAAGGCTTCTGACGTCATTAGTGAAATGAAGAATTCTGTGTTCCTCTATTTTCGCGTCATGTCCGGTTTTAATGATATGATCGGCAAAGGCTGATTTCTCGGGTCTGTCGTTCCTAATAGGGAGTGCAAGTGTGACGTCAGTCCTTGGAATTCTTCAGTCACGTGACTCGATTTGGTTCCAAACAAGTCTTCTCGCTTCGGGATTTAACATGGTTCCAAGGTAGGGATGGAATAAAATCGCTTTGTATAAGCCCAGTGTTTATAACACATTTAAGATGTGAAATTGTTTAGTTCCTCACTGCTCAAGAAGGAGCCAAAACAGCGATTTAGACATCTATCGTTTTCCCAAAGAAAGAAAGATCCGCGAACGATGGCATTCTTTTGCTAAGTGATTAAAAGTGATTAAAAAGCGTTCTAATATTAATGTATAAATTATATAATGGGATTAAATGTCTTAATAATAGTATCAATTACACAAATTAACATAATAATTTAAGAGATGTCATTTTTACTGGCCGCCCGTTTCAACGTTACTAGTACGTATATTGCGTGGTTCCAATGTTTGGAACCAGCGATCCCATTTCCTAGGCTCTCGACCCGTTCATCGCGCAAATGACGTCAGCTGTGACGTCGTCACTTGCACTCCCTATAAAACTAAAGTGTTACTTTATTCTTGTTATTATTTTCTCCTGCTTTGTCCAAAATACTTGAGTTCACACGAAATACACTTTAATTCGTAGACTCCTGAACTGTTTTCTGGTGAAATCTTGTCCTTTGTATGTTTTTTATTTGCCTCTTGCAAGTGCGACCTTTACGCTGTTTAGAGATACTGGGTTTTCTCCTGGTTACTCCCTGTTTTACCTGCTGAATGATGAGAGCTTCGCCCTCGAAAAGCGCTTACAGGATAAGGTCTTATTTTCCTTTTATATTTTTGTTGTGGTCAAAGAGTCTTTTATTTATTTTATCTTATTACTTTTATCCACATTTTCTTCCCCTTTTATTTTTTCTGGTGGTTGTGCAATTTTTTGCCAACTCTCGAAAAGTCTTTTATAAGTATTTGCTTTAGCGCATTACTGGGATAGTAGTTAGTTAGTTAAATGGAAGCCCAATGATGGGGCAGACACTCAGCTCGCAGAAGATATTAATGTAGTAGTGTGCAATCAAGAACGGATGAAGATAGTAGGGTAGATGTACCAGTAATTGACAGTTTAAGACATTACTGTGAAACGAAACTGTGTACGTAAATCGAATTGCATTTTGAAACTTTGTAGTTATACCATTAAATTGTAAACAAGAAATTAAGCCTCCCGAGGAAGGTATAGGAAAGTAGCGGATGCCTTGAGTTCATCTATTTTTTTATTCCTTCATCTGCACTTTTAAACCCCCCATTTTTTAAAATCAAAAATTGATTTTCTCGAACCTGGTATTTAGAAAATATAAAAGAACCCTATCTTCTTTCCTTTCTCGTCATTTTCGATCGAATGATATATCACACTCCATATGTTGCCATAGTTCTAAAGAACTCCAAGTGATTGCCACCCTCATAACTCCAACCCTACTGGGACAATTTAGCCCAAACTTTACAGTAATGTTGATCTTACTTAGAGGAACCTGCATACCGAATTTCATTCCTTTATATGCATAAATATGCGTAGACCTTTTGGTCCCCTCTAATTTCCGCCCCCGAAACTCCGACCCCAGTGGGCCAATCAAGACTAAACTAAATAGTAAAGGTGCACATGCCCGTAGTATGCTACATTCCGAATTTCAACCTTCTTCCGCAAAAAATGCGGAAATTATGAAGGGGACGGACGGACAGACAGATGGACATCGTGAAAACAATAAATAGCTCCATTCTTCCGCTACTTAATAAATAATGCAGAATGTGCCAATCTCTAAACAATTATTATATCTTTAAAAGCTAGTAAGTTAATGCCAGTAGTTGACAGTTAATGCACCAGAAGTTGACTGGCAGTTTCACCAGTAATTGACAATATTTTAATTACCCATTTTTATTATATATTTTTACAAAAAAAATTAATAACATTGAAAAGTAGCTGATAAAATGAAGCATTTTTAAGAATGTGTAAAGTATTTAACATTAACTAAAAACTGTGCTTTTTAAAAGTTGTTCATAGAGTTCATTTAGCTTTTTTTCCTTTGAAGTAATAAATAAAATCAGACCACTCCCATGTAGAGTGCAAGGACCATAGAAAATGAAAGTGTTTTCCAGTAGTGCAATATCATCAGATCTTGGCCGACAAATTGTTCGCAGAAAAACTTGATTTTTGACGATTGTTTTCCTACTTGCAAAATTCATCGAATTCATCCTATGCTACTTCTTATCATAGTAAACAGAATACCAGTAGTAGTTTTTTTCTTGGAGGATAACTTGTCCTGGGCTATCCATTGATCGTCTCTGTGACAAGATTCAGGATCAACAAAAAGAATCGGCCTAGAAGATTTTATGTCAAAGTGGGTGATCTAGAAATTCACAGTCAAGTTCCTATAACTGACACAGCTAGGTCAAATACTGGAAATTAAGAAGTCACGCTTAAAACCGTCATGCTTCCTTTATTATTACCCTACATTCTATATCACATTAGTATATTTTTGTTCGTTTTTTTAAACACAAAAATTATCAATAATTGACCCGGACATATCCGGGTTCTAGTAGTTGACAGTGGATTAAAACAGTTAACACATTGGTCATCTGAATTTCTGTTACTACTAGAAGTATTGTCTACTGATCACACAAAAAAGTTCACGTAAAATTAATAACAAATATCATAACATTCATGAAATAAATTCAAGTAGGCTAATCAAACTCTCGCGTAGTGGTTCATTACAAGGTATTTTTGACTCTGTAAGGCATTGAACAATCAACATGTGTTTGTGGCCATAAAAGGATGCAAAGTTCCTAGTTTTTTGATGTTCTGGGAAGCTTTATACATTGTTTATAGTACGAGGTGGCAACACCAGTCCCTTTTTTGTCTTATTACTTTATTAAAAGTCTTTAAATCGTGAATTGTCAATTGCTGGTACACTGTCAACTACTGGTTCATCTACCCTACAATGTATGTTACTGCTAGCACGCACGGCTGCCTTTGATACAGTAAAGTTAGGAATTTTACATTGCTCGATTATCTGAGAATATAATAATTCTAGATCGGAAAGGATATTTATACACAATATAAAACGGGGTTATTTGCGGAAGCACTGTTACTGCTAAACCTAAAACTAAAACAAGATTTTTTTATTCTCTCGGGAAGGGTGTCACGTGATAACATTAACATGAACTCGTCAGCAGGAACAATCGCCGGAACCATGCGCATAAACATGAATCAACCATGAATTGTGCTATTATACGTTACGTTGTGTCTCCTACGCTGTTTAACTTATTCAATAGTATTGACGTGATATCACGTATAGAACCAATGTATTATGATGATATTTTATACAGATGTCCTTAGAGATCGAAGCTGTGGCCGCGCCTAAATTCCGCCCACGTGAAAAAGTCCTTAATTGCTGTTTAGCCTATAAATGAAAATTTTACATGGTTGTAATTCTCGTATAAAATAAATAAAAATGAAAAGAAGTATTTTGTATTTTATGGGATTAAACAATTATATTTTAGCAAATATCGTGACTTCAAATTATTGACACTATCCCATAGATTATCGTTAGAACGTAGGGAGAGAGGGCGATGTTTTTGTGCCTCCTCCTCCATTTTTTCAATTGTCCTCTCACATATTTTTTTTAATTTTTATTTCAAGTTTTCGTTTAAAGAGGGGGAGGCATTTCCTCTTCTCCATATCACAATTTACATCCCTGTTCTAGCTTGGATTAATTAAACCAAATAATAAAGAAAAATTGTGTTTTGCAATCTGTTATTCAGAAATAGAAGAGTAAATATACACGGATGTTGGTTTTACCATCGATAATATTTCATCAATCGATGAAGTAAATATTTTTTATATTCATTCACAGGGTGTTGAGATTCATTTTACAGAGATGTCTGAAAAATCCAGGATTCGAAGAAACTTTTTCCGGATCTTATATCTTCGCTAATTCCCGATATAATCCGTTTCCTTTTGTTTTCCATTTATGGCCAATCCTTTTATTAGCGTGCAAATGGCGTAGGCGTGTTGCACTTATCACCGCACAATCGCGGAACATACGGAAATCTCAACCGAACAGCTGTTTCATTTCAGTTATCAGAATACCCTGAATTATTTGAGCAACCATCGAAGTTATTTTTTTCATGTTTGATTTTATTTTATGAAGAAAACTTAATTCTATATTATCTTTATATTTTTATTAAATGGTTACTTTTTCTTTTTAATAAAAAATAATCTTAATTAATTAATGAAAATTAATATAAAACATTTTAAATTCTAACACTAAATTAAAATAAACAAAACTAGCTGATAACCCGGCGTCACCCGGGACTTTATTATCTTCTTGTTGGATAACCTGATAACCATCTTCACCACCGGCGAATATCACACCGGATACTTTAAACCAGGGGTGACCAATCTTTTTTTGTCTCGGGCCAAAATAAATTTCTGAAGGTTTTCAGGGGGCCAACCATTTGTAATTCAAATCACATTCAAATTTTTTATGAAACATTAACCACGTACAATCTTACTTGTTAATAAATTTTACAGTAAATAGTTCATTTCGCGGGCCGCATAAATTCCTTTGGTGGGCCGCATTTGGCCCGCGGGCCGCAGGTTGGTCACCCCTGCTTTAAACCAATGATTTCAACTATTAAAACTACACATATAGTTCAAATCATTGCTTTAAACTCCTCTTTCCTTGGAATTTCCCTTGTCCTTGACGTTGAAGCTCTTATACCCTCCTGCTCTAGGCGAAACTTCCGTTGTTCAGATATTGCTGACGGCCAATAGCTTTTTGTCTTTTAGCTGCAGGGTTTCTCTGAACAATACTCATAATCTTCTCTTCTCTATACATATAGAGTGCAATGTAAATATGTATATGTCGCAGACACATAGCGTAATTGGACACTTCGTTAATGTCTAGACACTTCACGAAGTGTCCAGTTGCGTTGGACTCATACTGTAATTAGGTAGAATTACAGTATCTGTCTAGACACTTCGCGAAGTGTCTACAGCAGGTCAGACCGAAACAGTAACGATGTCATATCCGTGCAGTATGAGTCCAATGCAACTGGACACTTCGCGAATTGTCTGGACATAAATATATTTGTCCGGTTTTAAAAGGCAACTTGGAAGTAAGTTATAAAGTTGAAATTTAACACATGTGTGTAATACTACCACAATGATGAAAAAATCCAAAACTGGAGCTAAGTCTCTCAAAATGCAGAAATTAATAATTGAGCTGAGCGAGCGAAGCTCGTTACTCCCGACTCATGCAAATCTTCGAGCGTTAACTACATTTGACTGAGACAAGATAATCGGATGAAACTTTGCACACTGCTAGGACATACTATACGGAAGGTCGAGTTTAAAATTTTTTTTCAAAATCTGCTACTATTGAGGAATAATCACTGTCAAAAGCTTCCCAAAAGTTCCCATTGAAACCCATTATAAACGGATGTAAACAAACATTGCGCGCGCGAATAGAATTTATGCTGCTGCACATGCAACTGCTGCATACAAAACTAATCGTCCCGAATTTGCAAAAGTTGTAGAGCAAAAGAAGCCAGAAGAACCAGAAAAAAGAGCAATCAGATTAGCGCAAGCAAAACAAGATCGCATCAGGTTTGACAACGTAACTAAAACATTGGCTAAAGTTTTCCGAGACGTCCACAAATGAGAGATTGAGAAGAAAAAAAAGGAAAAAGTTGAGGATAAAATTGATGAAGTTTGTGGAACAACAATAGAAAAAATTCAACCGACAGTTTTTTCCCGAGATTTCGAATATGAGATCTTTTCCATTGATTATCAAATTGTTGTTAACAAACGTGTCAAAGTGTTGGAAAAACAGTGACCATGTGTGAAAAAGTGCGTTCCAGCAAGCAAAGATCAGTTGAAGTTTGTACCGTATAAGTTGACAAACGAACTCAAGCGAATGTCTTTCAAAAAGAAAGTAAATTGATTTATAAATTTAATAAACTTTCGAGCTCAGCTCGCCTCCGGCAGTCTATTGCGTCCTAGTCTATATATATGAAATAGACTTGATTTATGTTGGTTTGCTTGCAACTGTGAACAATTAGTCGTCGTGTTTGCTTCAACAATCGGCTTGTCGTGTTTGTATGTTGCGTCAATAGTGATTGATGAAATTAATACATGCCGTAGCCGACGGAAAAAATAGGCCCCAGCCATGACCTCCTTTATTATTACAGACCTGTTTTACTGAATAATTCCATTGTTGCTTTCGTATTTCTCAAGTTTTTGCCATGGCGCTGTTTAATCTCCCTATCTGATTGTTTCCAACAATGAAGGTTACATTGTTGCTTGGACTAAGATGGTCAGTGACTTTTCAGTGACGTTAAAAACAAACTGAATAAGCATTCATTTCATTAACCAAATTTAGGTTTCTTTTTATTTGCTATTTAACTCCATTTTAAAATAAAAGATTCTATGCAAAAAAATTTTAATACGTTATGTATTTTTTTAATTTTGTTTCCACTACATTTTGTTTATCTCAGTTGGTTAAAAAAAGGAAGGTTAAACAGCGCCATGGCAAAATTGAGAAATGCCAAAAGCAACAATGGAAATCATTCAGTAAAACAGGTCTGTAATAAAAAACGAGGTCATGCCGTGACCACCGAGAGAGAAGGCCTCCGCAATGAAGCTGAATACATTGTTGCATCACATAGATAGTGCATTGTTATTCATTTTTCTACCAATAATAAGCCCTGAATTTGCACTATCTATGATGATGTAACAATGCATTCAGTTTCATTGCGGAGGCCTTCTCTCTCGGTGGTCACGGTCATGCCCCAGCACTGAAAAGTCACCTGACCATCTTAGTCCAAGCAACAATGAATGTAACCTTCATCGTTTCCAACGAACGAAAAAATAATGATTGCTAATATCCAAGATGGAAACTATGATGGTTACATTTTTGCTTCGACTAAGAAGATCAGCTGACTTTTCAGTGCCAGGGCTAGGATGCTTGCCTTAATGTTTCACGTTTTAAGGGGGATAGTTAAATAAATAAATAAATAAATAAATAAATAGTATTATTTTTTTTATTAAAATCTTTGCGTAGATGTAAGAAATTATGCTAAAACAAATAAGAGAATACAATTTCTAGAGCGTGTAGCTGCTCAAGCTTTTGCATATATTCATGTGTTCTTATTTATATTCAAATGCAGATATTGCAAAATTTCATCAAACAAACGGACCAAGCAACGCCGAGAATATCAGCTAGTTAATAATAAATAATAATAAATGCCATCAATCAATCTGTACTTATCACACTTGTAAAAAACAACAACAAAGTAAATCCTTCTTTAATAAGATCATAAAATAATTCCAATGATGAACCTAAGAAAATAACTGGTGAAAAATTAAGTAATTCCAATGATGAAATATGAAGATCATCAACAAGTATTCCATACTTTTTGGTAATTGACAAATGCAGAGGAGAAGGGCGAGACATAAGAACCCTGGAATTAAATAAATAATAAGTAATAAAAAAATAAAATAAATCGAAAATAAAAAATTATTTATTATTTTTTTTATTTTTGATATATTTTATTTTTTATTATTTATTATTTATAGTTTTTGATAGGAGATTAGGTTAGGTAGTTTCAACTTCTGGTGAAATGTGTTGTTTTGCAAGAACCGTTTATAATTTTAATATGTTAAAACATCAACAATCTATTAATAAAACGGATATTGCATAAATATAAAACCACGTCTCGTAACTTAAATCTCTGAGGATCCTGCGTCAAAAAAATGTAATTTTTTCACGAATATAAAATAGCTACTGACATTAAGCTTAAGGAAGGTTATCTTCCCTTTTAGGTAAGTGACGGTCACTCGCTACGGCCAACTCCTGCAGACCGCTTGTGATTGGCGCACACACTCGGATTATCTTCTATATATATAAAGAAGGATGTTTGTGGGTCTGTTTGTTTGTATGTTTTTTATACAAATCTACAGTTTTATTCCGATCTTGATGAAATTTCGCATACATGACCTTCAAAGCATGAGGAAGGTCACTGTCTACTTCAGATTTCGAAAAAATAATAATTATTGATAAAAAATCGATATTCATGGTTAGAGCAGGGCATATTAATGAGAAATATCGCATGACCAACAATGCAAGACAAAGTTTTTGCAACAATGGTATCAACACGCAATTCACAAACACTCTGCACGGACCAACAATATATATCTCATGACCAACAATGCAAATAAAAGTTTGTGCAACAATAGGTATCAACAATGGTTTCAACACGCAATTCACCAATAACAATGAGCTCAAAATGATGATGCAATGATAAAGCAATCCTTTCCAAGAATTATAACAATGAACATAAAATGATGATGCAATATGGATAAGTTTCAATTTGTAACAATGCATAGAATTCCTGTTATTCAGGCTTTTCTTAGAAAAGAGAGTTCTTAGTACTTAACAATTTCTTGAAAATCTTTAAAAATGATCAGTAAATGGAGATAATGGAGAGTTAGCAGACTATTGAGAAAGAGTGGAAAGACGACAGAGGAAGCACTCCTTTAGCTCCGTGATGTATTGAGCAAATGGGAAGCAAGTAAATAGAAGAATCCGCGACCGCTAGACTGCACAAAGTGATGAATGGCCAAATTTTGCTTCAACACATCGAGAGAAGGGTGGAAATTGCAACAACACTAAGTATACATCTAAGGTAAGATTACGTGAGTAAGAAATTATTTAAAATAGCAGTGGCATCCTTGGAGAGGTCCAGCCATTGTGAGCCTTTAAAAAGATTTTTTTCGAATTTTCATTAAGAATTTTTACTGTATTAATTCTAAGCATTTTCATGTGTTTATTTTTAAGATATTGCAAAATTTAATTTAATTTTTTGAGATTGTTCTGTTTACATCCAAGTAATTATCCCGGGCAACGCCGGATACCTTTGCTAGTATAATATATATGTATAAAGACAGTATTAAAGAAAGAAAAAAGTTATTATATTGAATGTTATCGATATCGAAAGTGAAACTGGGAGTGCTGCAGTTCCGCAGTGCTTATGCACGAGCCGCCACTGCTAGAAGGTTGGTCATGCTCCCAAACACTTCAATTTCATTTAAAAATTAGCTTAATACATTACCTTAAAAAAAACACAAATGTTTGATATAAAAATAGGTACAGTAGCACCTAGCAAAGCATAGAAAGTTTAAAAGCAAGAAAAGTTTAAATTACTATGAAAATTAAACAAACACTTCTGGTAGGGATTTTCGAGGATTTCGCGGATGTGGAGGGATTTCCTGTATGTATTCATTGATTATCTTGGGCCAAGTACTTACAGCATCTATTCAGCCATTCTTGGATGTTTACGAGTGAAGAGGTTCAAGATTATCTTCTTCGTTTTTAGCATTTTCCCATTATTTGCATGAGGTCGGTGTTATTAGATTTGGCAAATGGTTTTATGGCCGGAAGCCCTTCCTGATGCCAACCTCTCGAGAAGAAATATTATAAAAAGGGACAAGCCCTTCCATGCTCTTGGTGGGATTCGAACCCGCGACTTGCTGGTTACGAGAGCGACAAGACATGCGCATGGGCTTTAGCGCTTTAGCGCTATCGGTCTCCGAGCCAGCCAAATTCAAGATTTTATTGGAAAAAGTAACTTTTTTTATTTTTTTTTATTTTAAGTTTTATACAATTGTAACCCCTAGGTCAGGTATGGCCAGAGACCGACATGTGAGACCAAAGGGGATACAAAAAATATATACAATACAAAAGGTTAAAAATGGTTAGTTTACTTAAACCTAAATTGGTTTAGATAACCATAATTTGATAAATAATTATCTTATATTAATATAGTACACTTTGCTAATTCTGGGCATTGTCAAAAAAAACAAAAACAAAATGCAATATCAGTAGAACCTTGTTAGTAATTCAAGCTACTTTTGTTATACACCACCCTAAAAACTCGTTAATTTGACCTGTCAAACTTAAAGCTAAACAATTACTGAAATTAAACAACGAAGTAAAATATTCATATTAGTTTAAATTATGTAATTGGTGGAGGGTAATTCATTATGTAATTTTTTAAGTTTCCTCTAAACTTTGGAAGTATAGCTATCTCTCGGATTTCATGTGGTAACTCCGCCCAAGTATTAATACCAAGAATTGATAAACAGTTATTACGATAATTTCTAGTGGTTTTAGGTAAATATTTATTTCTAAACTGACGTGTAGGGTAATTATGCGAAGTTCTTAGACTCATAGAAGACAAGGGGGTTACAATATTAATATAGTTTAATGCTTTGTAGACAAAGGTGCATATCTGTAATTTTATCAACTGATTAACTGTTAGCAACTTACAGATTTTGAAGTACGAAGAGACTGAGGTGCCTGTCGGCACATTTAGTAGCACTCGCATAAACCACTTTTGCAATCTCAAAATTCGTAGATTACCCGATGTTGTAGTGCCCCAAAACAGTATACCGTAACATAAACTGGATTGTATCCGTGTATAATACAATAGTATTAAGATCTTACGAGGTAAATAACGTAACTTTGAGACTAGTCCCATTTGGCAGTTTACTTTAACCATTAGGGCTTCGATATGCTTATCCCATGTTTTAAAACATAAATTATTGTATTGCATTGGTTTCTTCATTACAAGTGTTGATACACACAAATACAAAGTGTGCTATTATGACCCTCATTATTAAAAAGTAGGTAATGAATGACCCTACAAAAATGTGAAAATGAATTGCTTCAGGCAATGAATTGGTGAAAAAACAAACGGGTGTTTCATTATTAACCAACATATGTTAACGACTATTCAGTCATATTTCGTATATTCAGCTTCAAAAACGTGAGAAGCCTGGCATACACATGTGTATATCGTTATAAACACGATAGTGATGTTTTGATTGTAGCCTGCACACAGCAGCAATGGCGAGTGGCCGGGGCTCGCCAAAATGGCCACGCCTGTCAGTCCTTCGTGAAAAGCGTGAATAGTAATTGAAAATAATGCAGTAGTACAGGGCGTTTCTAAATTATCTTCCGTATTATACATGTTTATTATTCAAAAACTATTATAGATTTTAACGTGATTTTTCTTATTCACAAAGAAAAACTCAAAAAGTTTCTTAGCATGTCTTAATAAATTTCAATGTGCTCCCCATTTATGGCGTGAATGACGTCAAACCAAAACTCGATTTCCTCCCATGTTCGAGCTAGAATTTCGGGGGTGATTTCAGCGATTGTTTCAATTTTTGTATTCTTGAGAGTTTCAATGTTATTAACGTTGGTCTTGTACACCTCATTCCAAAAGCGTTTTCACTTATTGGTGATTCGAACTTGACTTCTTGCCTGAAACGATAAATTTCACTGATTTAATGTATTGCAAGGACGCCGAACATCATTCACCTAAGTGAAAACGCTTTTGGAATAGGGTGTACACTCTGTCTTTCACATATCCCCAGAAGAAAAAATCCAGAGGGTTCGCATCGGGTGAGCGAGGGGGCCAAGGGATTGGCCCATCCCTTCCAATCCATCGTCCTGGAAAGTTCGTATCAAGGCACTGCCTAACTTGCAGGCCCCAGTGAGGAGGTGCTCCATCTTGTTGGTACACTATATTGGGCTGCAGTTCTTCCATCTGTGGAATCAGGTAGTTCTCCAGCATATCTAGGTAGCTTGCAGCGGTAATGGTGTCTTCAGCGAAAAAGAAAAGTCCGATTACTCGATCATGCATTAAACCACACCAAACATTAACCTTTGGGCTATCGCGTATATGCTCCCTTAGAACGTGGGGATTTTGTGAGCCCCAAATGCGGCATTTGTGTCCTCTGCTCCGGAAGTATGGAATGTTGCCTCATCAGAAAACAAAATGTCCTCAATAAGGTGGGATCATGGTCGATTTTTGGAGCATATTCTCAGCAAACTTCTTGCGCTTTGGTCGGTCATCTGGCTTCAGTTCTTGCATCATCTGGATTTTGTAGGGTATAGGACGAAGGCGGTGCTTCACTATTTTATGTACGGACGTCATTGGCATATCCAGCTTACGGGGACTACGATCGAACGCCTCCCTGACCTTTTCTACTCTCTATGGTGTCGCTGAAGGTGTACCAGCACCCTTTTTGTGTAACAGGCTGCCTGTGTTTAAAAACTTTTCATGCCATAGCTTAATTGACTTATGATTTGGTGGATTCTTTTTAAACTTTGTTTTGAACATTCTCTGAACTGTAATCGACTTAAATTCCGCAAGCCATAACACGCATTGAGCTTTTTTTTGAACACTCGCCATTATTTACTGCGTCTTGTGAAAAATGGAACAACGCGCCAACAATGGTACCACGCGCCAACCGCATGTTTCATTATCAACTCACGCGAGGCTAAGAAACTTTTTTAGTTTTCCTTTGTGAATAAAAAAAAATCACGTTAAAATCGGTAATAGTTTTTGAGTAATAAACATGTATAATACGGGAGATAATTTAGAAATACCCTGTATATAATTTTTCAAAATTATTTGCCTATTCTTAACGAGTATTGTATAAACATATGAAGGAAATAAATTTAATATTAAAAAAAAGCCTTCATATTTGAAAAGGAACAATGCAAGTTTCATCAACAGTTGTTCAATAAATAACTACTGCATTATAATGAATCCTCCTCTGTACTTTTCAATTGTCAGATATATTGATAATTTATTAACATATGAACAAAAAAAACACATGCTGAGCAAAGATCGGAGAAAAAAATTTGCTATGGTTGATCTGAATGGCTGACTAATTTGAAAATTTTAAAAATTATACTTTTCAGTTTTTTCTATTTATTATTTAATCTTCTTTCATTTTTTTTTTTAAATTTTAATTGCAATATGTTGAAGCATTCATTATCTTCCAAATAAATAAAAATAGTCATTATTCCACTCTCCGTAGGATAGATGGATGGAATATTTTAGTAAATATAGACCAATATATAAAACTAGAAGAGGTACCCGGCGTTGCCCGGGATAATTACACTTGCACAAACTTTTCCTTTCATTGTTAGTCATGAGATATATATTGTTGGTTCATGCAGTGTGTTTGTGAATTGCGTGCTGATACCATTGTTGATACCTATTGTTGTACCAACTTTGCCTTGCATTGTTGGTCATGCGATATTTCTCATTAATATGCCTTGCCATAACCATGAATATCGATTTTTTATCGATATTTATTATTTTTCCGAAATCTGAGGTAGACAGTGACCTTCCTCATGCTTTAAAGGTCATGTATGCGAAATTTTATCAAGATCGGAATAAAACTGTAGATTTGTATAAAAAACGTACATACAGATCCACAGACCCACAAACATCCTTCTTTATATATGTAGATAGATTATATTAACAACTTCAACAACAATAATAATAAATCAAAAACCGACATTCCTAATACACAGAATTTGCAAAAGACGAAACCTATGGCATACAGAAAGCCGTATCTGTACAGACTGTTCCAATTCTCTCTCTGGTATCGCGATTAGTCCATATTAGATATGCCTGACAACATTGTATATACGAGGGGTGATTAAAAAGTAATGTCGCGTATTTTTTCCCTAAAATCGTGACCGTGAAAAAAATAAACACATGTACATTCGATAGAACAATTCAACTTTTATTTTTCCACATAATCTCCAAGCCGATTGAGGCAACGATCCCAGCGGTGGACAGGTTTTTCCACGCCCTGTCGATAAAAGTCGTCCGGTTGAGTGTGGAACCAGTTGCGTACTGCCGATTTCACCTCGTCGTCGTCACGGAAATGTTGACTGGCCAGTGACTTCTTCAACGATCCGAAGATATGGTAGTCACTGGGAGCGAGATCCGGGCTGTACGGAGGATGAAGCGGTGTTTCCCAGTTCCATGGCTGCAACAGGTCAGTGACCCGTTTCGCTATGTGGGAACGGGCTTTGTCGTGGTGCAGCAAGTCATTGACAAGTCAAGTCTTTTCCTGCGTATGGCCGCTCGAAGATTCCTCAACGCGCCTCTGCAGCGTTCGGAATTGACAGTGGTATGCGGTGAAAGAAACTCAAGCAGTATCGGACTACGGCAATCCCAAAAACAAGTCAACATGACCTTGCCGGCTGATGGCACAATTTTGAACTTTTTCGCTATGGGAGATGAGGTGCGTTTCCAAACCGCCGATTGCATCTTGGTTTCGGGCGTGAAATGTTCGACCCATGATTCATCGCCTGTGATGAATCGATCCAAAAATTCCTGACCTGCTGGTATCGGGTGAGATGCAGCAAACAAGCATTGAAACGAGCACCTTGGATGTTCGGCCGTCAACTGTCGTGGCACCCATCTGCATGACATTTTGCGAAAGCCGAGCTGCTCGTGAACAATGTCGTACGCCGTCCAATATTAAATGTCCAACGTTGCAGCAATTTCTCTCACGGTAATCCGCTAGTTCTCCCGCACCTGCGCTTTCACAGCGGCAATGTTGCTTAGTTATAGGTCTGCCACGCCCATTTTTTCTTTAGTATAATGGGCGTGGCAGACCTATAACTAAAGCATGGCCTCCTATGGGCGTAGTCGTGACCACCGAGAGAGAAGGCCTCCGCAATGAAACTGAATACATTGTTGCATCATATAGATAGTGCATTGTTATTCGTATTTCTACCAATAATAAGCCCTGAATTTGCACTATGATGATGTAACAATGTATTCAGTTTCATTGCGGAGGCCTTCTCTCTCGGTGGTCACGGCGTAGTAGAGGAGCCCATGATTAAAGCAGCGATTTTCAAACGTCGGGTGCTCCACAAAACATTTTCATTGACAGAAAATCAAATTAAAACCTTTTCGGGATTTAATAATCTTTTTATTTCAAATTATAATAAGTTTTGTTTTGTTTGTGGTAATAACAAAATCCTAAAAGGTTTGATAATTTAAGTCTGCCGCGGACGCAAGTGCATTGTGAAAGGAACCAAGGAAATATCATTAACTACTGTTTATTTTATTTTTAAGGATTATATGTGACAAATATTTTTTAAATGTACAATCATTTCATATTTTAAGTTGTTTTTTTTTTGTTTGTTTTTTTAATAGAATCAGCTTATTGACCCTTATATATAACGAGTTCTTATATACATTTGCCTGATAATTTTCAAAAGATTTTGATTTACACAAGTGATTCATTCTACATATATCACTGTATACTGCAGGAAAAATACTGGCTAGCAAGGGGGAGAGGGAGACGCCGCGAAGACCGAATATGAGAAGACGGGTGAAAAAAATGATCATCATGCCCCGGGCGCCATTTACCATATTTTAGCGAATTTAAATTTCCATGATAGGCTTTGCCTATTTGAGGAACCCTACATGAAACGCCTACATTAATATAACCAGGGATGGATGAAAGTTGTAATATAACTTTCATCCATCCCTGATGTAACTAATTTGTAATCTGAAATAAATGTTGTTTTATCGCTTCGATTACTACAGTTGTACGCTGAACAAATTGCAGGCATATTCACGTTCTATTATAAAAGAAAGAAAAAAAAAACCTTTACAAAACTCAAATAAAACCACGACTTTTTGTCACTAGAAACTCAGGTAAAGCTATCTGATCCAACACGTAACTGACTTTGCTATACTAAAGAAAACATGGCGACCGAGTTTGCTGCTAGTCGCCGCGAAGGGCACTTTACCCAATGGGACAGCCACTCTATGTATTCCAATGACGTATATTAAAGATAGACTCCGAATCCTATTGTTAACAGCGGCAAAAAGTGAAGCAAATTGAGCAATGATAGTTCTGGGCAGGAGTGAGCCGTGGAGTAATTAGCTGCCTGGCTGATTTGTTTTTGAAGATTTGGGCCTGAGGAATAATTAATTCAAAACCAATCCTCAAAGTTAAACTGCACACACAGACAAGAAAAAGGATCAGGAATCATTTTCCACCAAAATAAATCAAAAATACGTAACTAAAATGAAAATACGTAACTGAAAGACAATCGAACCGAAATTGAAATTGAAACCATGTCGAAAAATTGTTTATAAAATATAATAAAATACTTCAAATACAAAGTAAACGAAAAGATAAACTTATCACTCCGTGATCGGTGTGTGAAAGAATTATTAATCAGCTACTCTTGTGTTTAGCCATGTGTTTTGCATAATCTTCACTCACTTTCGGCCATGACAGTTTTGGGCATGGGGCTTCCCAATTTGCTTCAAGTTACAACAATAGGATTCGGAGTCTATCTTTAATATACGTCATTGATGTATTCTATCTCGTTAGTCACGTCGCTAATGCTTGGCGGATGCACACGACACTAACAGGAAGCTTTAACAGTGAACCAAACTAACTTTTATATATCGCAATTTTCTCATATCTGCCTTCATTTTCGAGAAAAAAAATACGCGACATTACTTTTTGATCATCCCTCGTAAATCCACACGTATACAAAACTCTACAGAAAGCCACGATCGGAAAAGCACATGTCATAGTAACACACTACTCTTTTACTGCTACATAACTTGAGTTCCTTGGGATTGGCCTTATTTCGAGTCCACCTTTGGGATTTGTCTGCCGGATTGGATCCGAGCTTGGTCACAGTTTTTTGGTTTATTTTTTTCCGAATTTGGTCTTTCCAAAATAGTAATAATAACAGAGTATATATTTAATTATTAATAAAAATCGTAAGTACTCTGTAATATTTTATGCACGTGAGAGAAGGGAGGTAGTATACTAGAAGGTCAATTGTATTAATATCTTGAGAGTATTAATATAAATACATGTATAATTGATCTACTGAATTGGGTGATTCAGTTTTCTTTCCAAAAATTGGCAAGATATAATCAAAATTGTAATAAAATCTTCTATACTCTGCCCAACGAAAGTTTGACTGGAGTGTCCAATTGAATTTCCAATTTCAATTATTTAGATATTGTTAATTTTACTTTGCAACAATGTCCAATAATTGAAATCGTAAATTTTATTGGATACGTCCAGAGTGTTCAACAGAGTAAGGTTCTTATCTATACTCTGTCCAACGAAAGTTGGAGTGGGCGTGTCCAGTTAAATTCCTATTTCAATTGTTAGACATTGTTGATTCTACTTTGGCAACAATGTCTAACAATTGAAATAGGAAGTTTAACTGGACACGCCCACTCCAACTTTCGTTGGATAGCATATACAGTAATATAGTATAAGTAAGAGAATGCTCCTAATGCGTTATTTTTTAAAGTTTGCTCCTAAATTTGCTATAACGCATTACTTTACAGAGCATTTGCATGTAGAAAAAAACTTAAAGGTAGATGTGAAATTCATCACGGCCCATGTTTATTGTAAATAAACCCTTAATGCGCTCAAAGAAAGCATAATAAATTTTTAAAATAATGGCAAAAGCGTTACCTTCATCAACCAACTGGTTGGTCAATGGTTTCTCCCCTCCATCGTTCGAATGAAAGAATTCGCTTATTTTAATGATTATGATCAGTATAAATATTCCATACATGCTTCCTCGCCTAAGATGGTTTAATATTCACGAATTTATTATTTTTAACAGGTCATGTATCCGATTTCTTTTTTCAATTTGATAAGAAAAGAAATTACAGAAATAAATACACTGGATATCACAGTTTGAAAAATCAAAATGCAATGAATTTTATTTGAGCTCGTGTTTAAGTTACTGGTAAAGCTTTTTCCGTCTGTGTGTGTCTATATATACGCACACAATAATAATTCAACAACTCTGTTGTTACATTTAATATATTCTTTTATCTGCATATCATCGAAGTAAAATTAAATTCCGCTTTTGCTGTAGGCGATATGAATATCTGCCATCAACAACTGTTCGTTGTTTTGCTCTCTGGCTCCCCCTCAACCATCACTTGAGCAGTGACAAACATGGGCGTTAGGGAGGGGGGATGCAACTGGGTGCATTTGCATCTCCCACCCACCCCGGCTTATGATATAGATGGGGAAATAGAAATTTCACGGGTAGAAAAAGTACATTTAATGGTTATATGAATAAAACAATATATTTACATTTAAATGAAAGAAAATACGAATAAAAGAGCACACTGATATTTGAATCGTTTTTTTGGTACACTCTCTCCTGGGTGCATTCCCCTGAGACGGTGCCTCTGGTGACAAATATCCTACAAATTTATCTCCCGAGGGGGAAAAAAAACGGCATTTAAAACAGCTTATCAAAAATTAAAACCAAACGCCCTTTCAAAATCAACCCTTTTCAGTCAGCACTCTTTATTTAGGTATCTTTGGTGTAATCCTTTTTTCAAGTATTGACAGCTATAATGAGACTGACTTGGAAAAAAAAGCAGACTCTTATCAATTTTTATCAAGTTTTCGTGATTATGATCTCCGTCCCACAGGACATGTTTACTGATATCTCAAAATCTGTGTCGTAGCTAAAAATCATTTTATAGATTTATGTTTTTAACGAGTTTATTCAACATGAATAAAGCAAAAGAGACACCGAATTTGTCAACAATTTAACACCATGACCTCCAATTTTATTTTAAAAACTGAATGAGTCACCTGCCTAGAAAATACTACAAGGAAAATAGTTTAGTATAATTGAAGCTTTTTTTTCTTTTTACTACCCCTTATAATTTAGCTTGAATTAAAAGAAAAAAGTTTTTTTTTATGAAATTATAATATTAAAAATAGAAAGTTTTAATAGGCATTTGTTTATCTGAATTTTAATATGTAATTTGATACCAGAAAGTTGCGTGTATCAAAA
Source organism: Rhysida immarginata (assembly GCA_023313115.1). Lineage (NCBI taxonomy): Eukaryota > Metazoa > Arthropoda > Chilopoda > Scolopendromorpha > Scolopendridae > Rhysida > Rhysida immarginata. Next base: position 893,637 of record JAHWFO010095817.1, on the reverse strand, counting down.
TTTGAGAATGCTTCGATAGCGGGGAAACTTTTGTTTATAATATCGTTATCTTGTTAACGTTTTCACTTTTCTAGTGAAGTTCTATTATCTGTCACGTAAATATATATGTATTTTTAACATTTCTTTTCTCGTTTATCTTTGTGGATTGGTCCCATCCACAGTTATCCTGATTTTAAAAAAATTAATGTGTTTTTAAGTATACAAAGGCTTATACTACTTCAGGATACGTTAATACTTACGGAAAATAAAGATGAAACTTATTGAAATGTTAATGCACTAGCATCATATTCTTTCGATGTAATTTCTTATGCAAATTCTGAGTTATCCGTCGCTAAAAAGTAGGTTATCCGGACCGCTACACTTGAATTTAAGATGTCAACTTAAAGTGTAGTAGTCCGGATAACCAACTATTTAGCGACGGATAAATCGAAATTTGGATGAGAAATTATATTGAAAGAATGTGATACTATAATATACACTACCCTATCAAAAGTCATAGGACACCATCACTTTAAAAGAAACACTCAAAAATATACATATTTTAGTACCTTGTTGGTCCACCTTTTGCTGCTATCACAGCTTCTACTCTCTGGGGCATACTGTCCAAACGTTTTTGATACGTTTCGACAGGTAATTTTCGCCATTCTGCCAAAGTGTCTTGGACAGTTCGTCACGGATTTTGGGCGTTCCGCACATGCGCGCAATCGACATTCCAACACGTCCCACAGATGTTCGATGGGGTTCAGATCGGGGCTCTGTGCAGGCCAGTCAAGTTCTCGAATCCCTTTTTCATCCAACCATGTGCCTACAGCCCTTGCTTTATGGCAAGGTGCGTTATCGTGTTGAAACAGAAAAGGGCCATTGCCAAAGTGCTGCCAGAGAGATGGGAGTGCTGCGTTATCCAGAATGTCTCGGTAACGCTATGCGTTTAGATGCCCGTCCACAGAAACGATTGCACCCAACCCACACCACGAAAAGCATCCCCACACCATCACCGACCCTCCACCGAACTTCACCGTGGCCACAACACAGCTTGGCAGATAACGTTCGCCATACCCAAACCTATCCATCCGATTGCCAGATGGTGTAGCGGGACTCATCACTCCATTCAACCATTCGCCATTGATCCAGAGTCCAATGTCGTCCTTCTTTGCACCATTGCAATCTCGTTGCTGATGCTGATGTGAGGTTTGTGGGCTGCCCCTCTGCCATAAAAACCCATTGCACGCAGTTCCCTGCGAATAGTCAGAGTGCTCACAGTTGCTCCCGTCGAGTCTATGAACGAATTTGTCAGCCCATCAAGCGATGTGTGACGGTTTACAATGACCACTTTACGAAGAGCCCTTTGGTCTCTGGCCGACATGATCTTGGGTCTTCCAGTCCTAGGCAGAACACTTGTGGTGCCTTTCTCTTTCCATGCCCGGATGACGTTGTGAACGGTCGATTTCGGGATGTTTAGGAGGGTTGACGTCTCTCTAACAGTTTTGCCTGCGAGATGGCACCCAACAATTGTACCTCTTTGGAAGTCTGAAAGCTTTTTTCTTTGAGACATTCTTACAGCATTAAAGCAATCATCATGTCACAATAGCAACTCTGTTATGTAGTGCTGGGAAGAATGCCAACAGTAAAATTGCAAAGGAATGTCTCATTTTCATGCAAAAGAGTGTACTTATAGTGCGTTACCATTTCAATAAGTTTCATCTTTATCTTTCGTGAAAATTAACAAAGCCTGAATTAGTATGGGCCATGGTGTACTAAAATACACATTTACCAAAATTTTCACTATGTAATTATTTTACACAGAGAACAGTAATTAGAACTGCTTTTGCCATTGCAATTTAAATACGAATGTTACTTTTATATTTAGATTTAGATTAATAAAAATATTTATTAAGACTATTATTCAATATAATTTACGCCTGCTTCCTGACCAAACATATTCAGGCACCCATAGATTGAATCGATGCCCCAGAAACAGTTTCTTCCCGAGTCGCCTTCAGTTCTTTCATCGGCCTGTTCATGAAACCTCTTAAATATCGTCCCTGTCATCGCAATTTTTAACTTCTGAAATAAGTTAAACCGCAAAGTCAGCCAGGGCCAGATCAGGTAAGTTGATGGCATAACACGAGGCTCCATCCTTTCGCCTAAAACGTCGCATTGACAAGAAGAAATTCGTGGTTTAATGCGATAAACTCGAGCGATCACGTTACAGCCCACAGTTTTATTTTACGGTATAAATTTTTGAATGACTTCCCTTACTTTGTCAGCCCTGGAAGTTGAAGGATGGCCCGCTCTTTCATCATAATGTAACGTCTCTTCAAAGTTCTTTGAACCTTTTATGCCATTCACACACGCTCGTGTTTACCGTAAGCAATTGGTAACATTTCCAAAGTTTTATTTTATTTTACATAAAATTTAATCGCTGCTCTTTGTTTGATCGTTGGTGGTTTTTTTTTGTTTTTTTTGTTTGTTTTTTTTTGCAGCCCCCCCCCCCCTCCAAAGACAAACAAACAAAAAACAAGTAAACATATATAATATACACAAATACACCAGGGAATAGGGAGAACACGTTTACACTGATTGGTAGAAATACACGATTACTGATTGGTAGAAATAAGATGTAACAGGGAAACTTTGGTGTATAGGTTTTATGGAGCTGATGCGTGAAGCACTTTTGCCACGTAATTTTCTCACATCAGTATTTGGCTTGACCAATATAAATCCTGGCTACGCCCATGCATATAAACAAATGTTTTATAGTTAGTTAATTATAATTCAGGCTATTCAACAAAGATTGGTTGCAATAATTTCAGGTCGGGAACTTCTCACACTGAAGGCAGTGCAGAGTGAAATGCTAAAATATAAACTTTTATTGGGATCTCTTTTTATTTTTATGTCTAAAAGACATTTAAAATAGCTATGCATATACCAAGTGCATTTTAACTGCCCGCTTGCATAACGCAAAAAAAAAATGAAATCTGCGAGCAATACATCCTTCAGCCCCACCTCCCTTAAAAAAAAAAAAAATAATAAAATAAAAATATCCCCGATTCATGATCAAGCGATCGGTAAAATCAGACGCATTACGGACAAGAAATCTACATATCAGTGAAGCTGGAAGCAAAATATGTAAATATATTAAAATGAAAGAATTGGAATTTAAAATTTCCCGATTCTCATTAATAAATATGACGACGGAGCCTCTGACCTGAGCCTGACTGTACACGTCGACGGCAATCATTTTCAGATAACGTTCGGAAAGTGCCACTAACGTGATTGGATAATCTGTTCACGTGATTGTAAGCTTCCCCAATCACTTGGATATTTATTTGATCAACAGGGAAAAGCGAAACTAATCCGTATGCGCAACATGTGTTTTCGGCGAACATATCATTTGTGGTTTCATATATATATTTAAAAAAAGAAAGAAAGAAAGGGAAATAAATAGACGTATAAAAGCTGTAATTGTCTTGCAGATATGCTCTTTACTTTTGGGAGGCCAATGGAGACACGTTAGAGCCATATTGAATACGAAAATACGGTGTTTTTTTGCTTTGCTCATTTAAAAATTTTTTTTCCGACTAAAGGTGGAGAAAACCTTAAGTTTCTATTTAGTAGAAATATTTTTTTAAATCATGTCCGAAACATGTATGTTTTCGGATTTTTCGGATTGGTTTTGGACCGAAACATTTTGGCTTCCAGCTAACACAACGTGGAACGATGTTGGGCGAGCAAATAATTTTCGTCCCGCTACGGATTTGTTATATTGTCTACCTTTAATGTTTATGTACCTGTTGATTCAACGCGCATTGCAAAGGTAAGGAAATCGCACCCAAATGTCTTTATTTATTATTATAATTTTTTAATACGTTAAAAACCTATTTTGTTGATTTACTGGGAATTTTAAATAACTTACTTCAATATAATTTCTTAAATTGACATCTTAATATTTCTTCGACGATCACTTGTAATGTTTTCGTTTTTTTAAACATTACAACCACCTCCCACTTCCTCACTTACTCTACGTTCTTGGAAATTTTTTATAGTGCTCATTTGATATCCATGAATAGCATTTATTTTTTATTAAAACAGTTTTTTTTTTATACTCATTATTTTGTTTGTGAAAGGTAAGATCAAAGGGACAAAGTTTATATTTTATGTTTCCACGTTTCTGATTTAATTTTGCATGTATTGCATACCTCTTGAATTTTATTGCTTCTTTTTAACTTATGTGGTTTCAAAGATTGTTTGCGTTACAAAATATTTCAAAAAATCTTGCAAAAGTAGTAAACAGCAGCGAAAAATCGACTGTAAAAGCTTGTTTTTGTGGTTTTTTTGCCCGCGGATTAGAAAAAAAAAGGGGAAAAAAAAAACAAAAAACAAAAAAAAAACAGATAGAAATCTCCGTTATTACATGATTACATGAAGCTTTTCTTAAAAGTCGAGTTACTTGTTTTCTGGAACCTCTCTATAAATCGATCTGTCACCAGAAAGCATTACGTTTTGCTCTAATATTGTACATGTATTTGACTTATTCTGTATTCCTTATTCTGTGGTTATTTACTTAATTACTAGCTAAAGCAATCAAAATTGAAATAAAATGTTAAAGCTTGAGTCGTTCCTTCTCTATAAATGGAAAACCGATGTATTTCCGATATTTTAAGGCAGAAAAAAATAATTTTTTCCAAACGGGAAACCTAAATATTGCTAGAGCAACGAAAAGCCTTTGAGTAATGAAATCTTTTTTTTGGGAGATACTCAAGTCTTTGGGTTCGAAATATTATTTCGAGGAAATTGACCCTTAAATTTATAGCAAAACACGAAAATGGAATTGATTTAAAATATGGAATGGCTGTTAACAATACAAGTCATAATAATAATATTAATAATAATAAAATTTCTTCAACATTGCAATATCAACAGAATGATTGTTAGAGCACACTGAAATGCATTAAATAAAGATGCACATTTTAAAGAAAATATAAAAAAACGAAAACCAAACAAACAGAAAAACCTAACTTGTAAAATACAATATATGATAGTAAAAATTAATTTCTTAAATTTACCTTTGGCTTAGTCAAGATTACTTGTATGACCTGAATAGGAATACAGATGTCTATAAAATGAGGTTTATTGCAACCTATATGTATTTTCTATACATGTACACAGAGGTGCCTCATACTTCGAATTTAATTCATTCCAGGAAGCCATTCGAACTCTCAATTGTTCGTAAACCGAATCTATTCTTTACATAGGATAATGGAAAGTGAATTAATCAATTCCCAAACTCTTCTAAACAAGACCCATGTAATTTTAGTTAATAGTTAAAACTATTTGTAGTTTTAATTAACATCAAATATATGTAATTTTAGTTAAAATTTAAAATATGCAAATAATAACATGAAAATTGACATATCAGTGTAGAGTCAATTTTCCCATGTGACTAGTAGGAAATAAGAGAAAAGATACTGTTTCGAAAGGGAATACTGTCATCAATTACTTTACCAAAAAACATAATTAAAAGATGTTTACTTAGCAAATATAAGAGAGACTTAGGACGCAATAGACAGAGTTTTTCAGCGAGCACATTTTTTTTTTTTTTTTTTTTTTTTTTATTACTCATTCGCTTTTCACACTTAGTACCATCGTTCAAAGTCTAAATTAAATTTTTCTTGAATTTAGCATTTGAACTCTGGAACATTCGAAGTATGAGACCCCCTGTTTAAACCAAATCTTTCTTCGAATTTTTGTTGCACTGTTAAAACAATGTAGCAGTAACTTAACAAAAGGTTGTTGGTCTAATCAGAACAATTGCAAAGAGAATGAGAAATTCTTTTGATGTACAAAACTAGATACAGAGGAAGATGTGTTGACAATAAAATATAAAATTAGAGCAATAAAAAATCAGGAAAAACACAAATCTAGAATTAAAGAATGAAAATACGATTTTTAATTGAAATATTAAAAATTCCACTTTGCCTTAAAACTTTTTCAGTATACGTAATATTTTACATAATAAAATTGATTTCTTTATATACCTATAATAAAATCACACTCTCATTCAAAAGTCTTTCATTGACATACAAGGGTTGTTCAATGTTGACCGAGACCTATTTTTACAGAGGAAATGTATTATCTGACAAGCACAAAACTTTGTCAGTTTTTCAAAGTATTACCCTTGTGCATTCAGGTAGTGTTGCCATCGATCTGACAATTGCCTGATACCTTCGGCATTGAAAAAATTGGACTACTGTTGTAACTATTGCCAGGACCGCTTTCTGGAACGTTTCATCTACCCTGACTTCTGCAGGGTCCAAAGAAATGATTATCACTGGGATTGTAAGGGGCATGGGGGAACAGTTCCCAGCACTTTTTGGCAAAGGTTGCTGCTGCCATATTTGCCATGTGAGGCCAGGTATTGTCACGCAGAAGAATGACATTTTCGGACAACATACCTGGTCTTTTCCTGCAAATGGCATTGTGTACAGCACCCTGAAATAATTTGCTGTAATTAATTGTGATATCTTTATCAAGAATGGCTTGCTCAGCACGTGTGTTGTTGCTGGTGTGATTGCAGTCGGATGAACTTATCCATGTCCATCTCATGTCTTTCATCAAGCTGATTATACTCATAGTCATGTACTACAGTTATTTCTCAATTTTATATGCACAAAAGTCTCTGACTTCATGGTATGTGACTGTGAAATGAACCAGAGTTGATAACAAAAAAAAAAATTTGAAGCTGCTTAATTTACTCATTGCAGGGTGACCACTCCCCTGTTCTCCTATATTTCCCTCCCCCTCCTATATATTCCCATATTTTGCAAAAAATTCCTATATTTCCTATATTTTCTTAAACGCATCATCAAAATATATTTACCAAAGTTTCGGGGAGAAAGACTACTTGTAAATTGTTCATTTTTTTTTTTTTTTGTTCACTAGAGGGCAGGCCAATCAACGATATAATAGAGAGCCTAGAAAGAGGAGGCTCTTTCTAGGCTCCTCTTTCTAGGCTCTCTACGATATAAATGAGTAGATTGCTGCCATCATTGGGGCAATTTGATAGCGGCGAAAAGTGGAACTAATCTCTATTATTACTGTTGGTGCCATTACTGTGGTTGGCAAAACAACATCGCCAGCTGAGAAGCCCCACTCACCCAGTATCGTGCTTGCAGTCTGAAATTTCTTATGTGACCTCTGCCAAATTTAGATGCTTTATAATGTCAAATATTTTCGCATTATCTACACAAATAAATGCGGTAAATAATTTCATAAATACCTATAAACAATCATTCTGGTATCACTGAAACAACGGTAACATCGTTGGATATACACATCTTTTATGTATCAACCAACTATGATATAAATGATGATCAGGATTTTTACATGAGGAAAAACATTCTAAGCCGCAGAAAGATAAAAATGCCCCTGTGAAAGGTAAGTGGTGAACCTTTAATATATCTATACTACAATTTGAAGCGGAACAAGAGATCGCATTGAGTTTTACTTTGTTTGTCTACACAAACTAATCACGTAAACATACGATGAAAGCATTTTTTGCCAACCACAGCAATGGCCACCACGCTTTCAAATGGGGACGCAGTGGTGGCGCTGTAAGCAGCTCACGAGCGATATAGGGGAAAATATCTTCGCATTGAATGATGGGTACAGCTGCCATTTTTTGAGGGCAAGAGAAAGGCAATCCTATACTGCTACTCATCGAAGTCCGCCGTTTTTGCCCGATTTGTTATTGTATAACGATGGTAACGAGTTGTTGCGTGTTTGGATGTATTGTATAACAATGGGATAAGTTCAGAGCCATGGCAGCCATGGGTCTCGATGCCCTCAAAAGATGGCGCATATTCAATGTTTATGTTTTGATATTTCTCCCTATACTCATTTTATATCGTTGATCCCAATGCGGATTCCTCCCAATGCAGCCGTTTTCTTCGTGTTGTCATCGTCACATGGTAGGAAACATGCGCTTTTTCTCTCTCAGACATGAAAAGGTGTGGAAATTACTGTAGTGACATAAATATAAGCTAAATAGTCTATCTACGAGGGCTTCACAACAATAACAACAACAACATGAAAAGGTAAATGGGTATTCAGCATGTGATTCATGTATCTTTGATCGAAAAGGTTAAGTCTATACATTTCTTTTCTATTCGTTTATTCGAATTTAGCTGATATGGCGCCATATAAGACGAAATTTCAAGAAGCTTGGCTAACTGAAAAGGATTCTAATGGACACGTAATTGGTTCTTGGTGTAAACATGATCAAAAAGATGAACACAAAGTTGCATGTATGATCTGTAGCAAAGTTATTTCCATAGAAAATTCTGGAATCGACCAAGTATTACAACACGCCAAAGGTATAAAGCACACTGAAAAGTCTAAAGTTGCGGCATCCTCGAAACAAAATAGGATTGAAACAAATGAATTTAAACTTCAGATTCACGATGATAACGTTACAAATGCCGAAATTTTGTGGGCTATGCATGGTGCTCACAGTGACTATAACTTCCGTTCATCTGGTAATTGTTCAGAGTTATTTCAAGCAATGTTTCCTGATAGCAAGAGTGCCCAAGATTTCAAAATGGGGAGAACAAAAGAAGCATATTTGTGACGGACTGGCACCTGTATTTCTAACAAAGTTGGTTAAAGAGATTAATGAGTCAAAATTGCCATTTTCTGTGTACTATAATGAAACTACAAATGTATAAGTAAAAAAGCAACTTGATTTGCATGTTAGTTATTGGAGCAATGCGAAGAATGAAGTCGTTACTCACTTTTATAAGTCCATTACATTTGGGCATGCAAAAGGTGAGGATATAAGTGAGGCAATTATCCGAAATCTTGAAATGGACAAATTTGACTTGAAGTATTGCTTATCACTGGGCTTGGATGGACCTAATGTCAATAAAAAAGTTTTCAGATTGCTTTCCTCAAAGCTCTGGGAGTTAAATTTACGTGGACTTATAGACATTGGAACATGCAATTGGCATGTAATACATAATGCCTTCCATAAGGCTTTGCTTGCATTTGGGACTGAAATTGAAGAACTTACTGTAGATCTTCACTTCTTCTTTAAACAGTCTTCAGCCCGCCGTGAAGACTTGCAAAACCTACAGAAAGAAATGAAGATGCCTATCCTCCTTCCCATGAAGCATGTGCCCTCACGTTGGGTAAGTTTAGGACCAGCATTGGAACGATTGATCGATCAGTGGCAAGTTTATGTGGTTTACTTCAAGCACCTCAGCTCATCTGAAAAAAATCAGCCAACCTGTGCTCGATTCAAAAGAATATGCAGGAAGGTGCTACCTATGGAAAATGGAAAGGAAACTCAGGTTATCTGTCATTTCTTAATACATGTGTTGCCCATATTTGAGGAATTCTTGACGCTTTTTCAAAGTGAAACCCCTAAAATCCATTTGCTGTACGACCATTTTAAGAAAATTGTCCAGTCTTTAATGCTGAAATTTGTGAAGCTGGAAGCTATGCGTGGCAATGAATGTGTAGCTAACGTGGAATTTAAAGTAAGAGCAAATCAGTTGGAGGATGTTGAACTAGTAATTGGTGAATTGACGAGGAAAACTCTAAAACAGGCGAAAAACCAGGAGCCCAAGCTACTTAGACAGATAAGAAAGTTTTATGTGACTGTAACAGAGTACCTGCTGGAAAAACTTCCCTTTGATAACAGTTTGTTGAAGGATGTTCGTTGTTTGAATCTTCTAAAATCCAGTGAATTTTCTAGCAGTGCAGAAATCCACAGGATTGCTAATACAATGAAAGAGCATTTGGATGGAATGAATGATGTTGCACGCTGCGTAGATGAGTGGAAATGCTTGCAGTTGTTACCATCGTTCTTGCCAGCTGACAGAATTGATAAGTTTTGGGCAACTGGACTAGACAATCGGAAGTTCCCTTTAATTTCAAAACTCATAAGGGCTGTGCTTGTACTACCTCATGGTAACGCTACTGTGGAAAGAGGATTTTCAGAAAATGGGCTGATTGCTACTGATCGGAGACCAGAACTATTAGCTCTCTCAGACTGCTGAAAGATGTCGTAAAATCACATGATGGAAAAGCACAGTGCGTGTCAATAACTAAAGACCTTCTTTCTGCGGCTCGCTCTGCCCACAGATCGTATATGTTGAGATTAGAAGAGCAAAATAGAAAACAAACTGAGGAAGAGGAAAAGTCCAAAAAGGAACATGAAGCTGCTCAAGCAAATAAAGAGTTACAAGAAAGACAAAAGAAGGATGCTCAATCACTGAAGGACAAGGAAGATTCCCTAAAACAGAAGGAGACTGAAATTATGTTTGATGATAAGACTTCTCAGACTGCTAAAGAGGAAGGTATTGAAAATGCTAACAGAAGCAGTGAAAAGAAAGGATATGGAAAAAGTGGCAGTAGCTGAGATGATGATGATATAGGCAGCTGAAAAGAAAAACACTGATGCTCATAAGAAGTTAGCAGATATTAGAAAGCAACAAAGTGATGTTGAAGGTAGAAAGAGAAAATTATTGGACATTCTTGTTGGCCTGACTAAGAAGAGGAAGCCTTAAAAATACATATATAGCGAACCCAATAATATAATAGTGTTGTATGCACAGATATGCCATTTTTAAATAAAGATATATTTCTCCTATAAATCTCCTATGTTTTTTTTCTTTCTCCTATAATTCCTATAATATTTTTGAAAAAATGAGTGGTCGCCCTGTCATTGAACAAAATGGCATGCTACATAAAACATATTCACACATGCAACCGACAAATGATGAATGAATAAAACAATAAATTAATGATACTCGAAATTTGTTCAATACATGGTGTTATGAGTTGTTTGATATTACATGCTATATCTTGGTATTATATTGTACCGTTCGAAACTTTCAGTGCCAAGATATAGCATGTAATATTAAAAACGACTCGTAACGACGTGTCTTGAATGAATATAACGAGTAATAACCCAGAATTAAATGAATTTCCCTATAAATTATCCCAACCACCAGCTGACATTGAATAACTCTGTTGACCCAAATGGGATTTATTTTTCACCCAAATAGCACTCGGAACAAGGTTCCTGTATTACCTTTTTCCAATTATGGAAGAGATCAGGGTGATCACTTGTTCATCAGGCATCTACAACTGATCAGGACACATCTAATGTGCAGAATTATTCTGTATATGATGTAAAAGTTTGTCTGTTAAATCTACCAGACGAAGAACTTTACCCCAATACAACCTTTTAAAATAATAATCTTTACCAAAGCCAAAAGCTGTAGATAAAATTTGGTGAATATAGTGATATGCTTAATCTCTTTATCTGCTTAATCTAGTTGAACTTCATACCTTATGTAAATTGGGAGTGTGTTTCTTCCACATAAAATTCTGTGTTCCATTTGCAGATCAGACCTCACATCTCTGGACTTCTTTTTAATGAGGATACATCTAAAATAAAGTTTTATAGCAGAGAAGAAATATTTCATGTCTGGAAAGTAGAAGTTGAAAGAGAATGCACCCAAATAACAAATGAAATGATTTCTGATGATTGTAACTCTCTATCTGTTAAGAGACAAGTTGTTTTTGGAAAGAGTCATATTTGTAATGCAACAGAAATAAAAAAGAGCCCTGCTCTTAATAGGCCATTATCAAACTATAAAATCAGAAGTGATATAAATGAGAACATGTTGCATCGCATTACTTGAAGAGTTCATCCAGTTTGTAGTTAACGTGCACTCGCCTCCATAAGTCAACGTTTTAGCTCATCTCTCCAGGGTCCTCCCCAGGCCCTTTTGAACAGGCGCACCGCCCGGCTGATTTTGGTGACTGCCCAGCAGAATACACGAAAAACTGCACAGTAGTGCATAATATTTTATTAGTTTTTAATTTTAGTCCACCTGGTTATTTTATCTTTCCACCTATCTGATAAAATTTTCTGGGGAAAACGCTGTCTCTCCAATTTCCAGTCAGCAGTTTCATTTTGAATTGTTTCCAAAGCAAACCATATATGTGTCGAAAATAAGCTTGCCTACTCTCATCAGGAAAACTTCTTCCATTCACGCTTATTCCGTTCCCACTTGTTCCTGTCTGTGTTCTTGTCTGTGCAAAGAATAAGCGTGACTAGAACAAGTGCGAACGGAATAAGTGCGGCTGGAAAAAGTCTTCTGAGCAAAAGTTGGCAAGCCTAGTTGGAAAGCACATGGTTGATACAGGAAAAGAGTAGAGATTGGAATGAGTAGTTGGAAACAGAACAATCCAATGATGGAAGCACATGGCAGTGACCTATTGCAGACATAACCAGCTTACAGTTTTATATTGATTTTCTGCAATCTACAACTGTAAAATCAAAAGTGATCTAGCCTTAGTTCATCCAATCTTGGCCCGAGTGCTGAAGCATGCAAATAAGAGTAAGATGATGGATAATACCTGCATCATAACAGTCTTTTAATGCATCATAAAATCATGCCAAGTCAGGTAATTTCCTGCAAGATTTAGCAGATTTTACACTAAAATTATAAAAAAACCCTGCTAAAATCCACTAAAAATTACATTTGAAAATAGAATGTAGTGAATTTCCAGTTCGATATTAGCAGGAAAAAATTTTGAGTTGGTAACACTGGATCCAATGTGCCTTGACCATTACAAATATGTATATACAGAGTCTGCCAAAAAAAAAAAATATATACACACTTTATTAGATGTCATCTATAATTTTTTCCGTAACTGCAAAATCGATAAAAGACCATAACTGCCACCTAGACATAGGAGATTACTTGATAAAAGTTTGCTAGGAAAATGCTTAGGAGCAACTATTTGCCTTATTCAAAAGTATCTCAACCTTATGATAATCATTTTTAAACACCTGTCGTAATTGTAGAAGTCAAAGAGGACTGTATGAATTTAGTGTTACGACTTTTATGTATTTTTTCTTTTGCTGAAGCATGGTTATTAGAAGTTAGTGGTTGGTCAACTCCTCCTCAAAAGGCTATTAGCGCCAAAGGATACCACCAGATGGCATTGAAGGGCACTAGTAGTCTATTTTTAATATATGTAGAAGCTGAATTAAAGCAATTTTTTTTTATTTTTAAAAATTTTATTTCAATTTACATAATCAAAAAAATTAAACTTAGGGAATATAAAATACAGAAGACAATCTTGCAATTCAGAATAATTTTTAAAAGTATTTTTTAATGTCCACGAATATTTTTTTGTCATTACAATTTAGATAAAACATCTTGTATTTAATTAATAATAAATATATTTTTTAAAATTTAAAAAAAAATTGTAATTGTTGAATAATAATTTTTAACTTAATAAAATAAGAAAATGTAAAAGAGTAAACAAAATAGATAATGAAAAGCATAAAACAATTAACACCAATAGAGTCATCACCAAATTAATAAAATTTCTAGATATTTTTATATACATCACAATTTTTTTTAATTATATCATAAAAAATTCACTATCAGTAAAAAGAATAATAGAAACAATCAAAACTTTGTTGAATACTAATTTTTAACTTAATAAAATACAAAATGTAAAAAAAAAAGTAAAGAAAATAGTTAATGAATAGCAAAAACAATTAACAGCAATAGAATCATCACCAAATTAGTAAAATTTCTAGATATTTTTATATACATCATAGTTTTTTTTTAATTAACTCATAAAAAATTTACTGTCAGTAAAAGAACAATAAAAAACAATCAAAACTGATATAATGATCACATTTTTACAATGGACACACCATATATATATATATATTTTTAATTATAACAACAATAGACATCATAAAAAAGAATTTTAAAAAACATTTACATAATAGTAAAATTTTAAAAATCATACAAAACCATCAAATTATGTTTCACTAACAAAATTTATACCCAAACAGAAGATTCACCTATGGGAGTCCATCATGTATCATCTATCATCACAAATATTTATATAAAACATATGGAATACTAATAATAAAATAACTCAACACAAACAAAATATATAAATTTACTTAAGATGTTGAGATGACATTCCACCAGTAACTCTATACAAACAATAATAAAACACCTAGAAGATATACACCCATTAACTTTTACAACCAATAAGATGAAGAAAATAAAATATTAAAATTTGAGGCATAAGAAAAACCCAAATAAGGCCCACATTAAAAATTACCAAAATTAAAAAAATAATTTCTCAAACCTATATTAAATACAGATAGAAAAACAACAGCCAAACAAATTGATGCCAAAAATTGTCCCAATATGAACTGCAAGATGTTTGCCAGAAAAATGGATCATCAGCAACACTGTATATCAAGAATACAAACTATTAAGGAGAAAAAAAAAACAAATCCACACCGAATAAATAAATTACACTTTCTGCCACAATACAAGTTAAAAATCATTAATCAATAATAATAAGTTGTTATAATAAAAAAAATTACAATTTGGATAGCTTTTTGGCATTTTTCATTTTCTGTCTTTCTTGAGATTGTTGATTAATGTGTCTATCCAGGTACTACATACCTAAAAGGCATTTTAATAATTAAATATGGTGAGAGAATTAGCAGGAGAAATGAGTACTGACGAAGCTCTCCATTGAAACTAAGCTTAATGCATGGCGATCAATAGACTACTAACGACATCGAAGCCACCTAGTGGGAGCAGTTTTCCCCAATTACGTTTTTAGCGTCGAGAACAAAGGAGTTGACCAACCACTAACTTCTAATAACCATGGCTGAAGTGTGTATACATATTTTGACAGATTCTGTATTACGAGGAGAACTCCGTAAGTACGTTACAAATGGAGATAGAAATGAAACAAATACGAGTACTGATTTGAAAACTATTTCTTCTCTGCATAATCTCCTTGTATACTAAAACACTTGTGTTCCTTCGTTTCTCAAGGTTTCGTTTCGATTTACACAATGGCTGCCAACCACACGAAAGGTTGCTGCAGTATTTTCTTCATCATGTAGACAAAAACTTAAAGTTGAAAAAGGAAATAAAAAAGTAATGAAAAATATGAATTCTGTATGCGGTTTCAAATGTATAGCACATATGCATTCATTGTAAATGTCTGAAATGATAAAATAATTGGTCAAAAATTACAAAGGGAGATGTATTTTGAAAATTATACTTAACACATCTATCCTCTTCTGATTGGTTGTCGCCATATAGCTTTCGAAACTTCGCTGTCACACTGGCTTTGGCAGCAAAAAAGTGGATGGAAATTCGGAAAAAAATAAATTCTCTGTAAAGTTTTGAACTTGCATTATGTTGATATACAGTGAAAATTGTCTTGGGGACCACCTGCCATTTAGACCACAACAAAAATTAAATCTACAAGAATAATATTGTCGATCACGGCTGCCACTTTCACTCCTGTGGCGCTAGCGTCGCAGCGACTATAATGGCGGCGCAGTTGGGATACTGAATAGGTGAGCGAGCACGTGAGAAAAACAGCACACTTGACAACTCAACTGTATTTTTTTTTCGCTGCTTTATACGATGGTAAATTATTGTTGCGTCTCGGGGTGTAAAGGAAAAGTAGGAGATGGAAAGACGCTATCGTTCCATAAATTTCCTAGAGATGAGAAATTAAAGAAGGAATGGTGCATTAAGTTAAAAATGGGAAAAAACCTACGGAAACAATGGTTGTTTGTTCACAACATTTTAAAGAAGACGTGCAGGAAATGTTATACCATTTTTCTTAGTACTCGTGCATTCATTTTAGTATTTCATGTGCATTTTTCATTACATTACGACCACGATGTAGGTCTAAAAAAAGACTGATTCCCATAGCCGCGATCCCACGATAATCGTATCCGTCTGAGTCGAGCCTATGCACGGCTAAGCATTCTACTCCGAATTTCTGTTCCGATTGAAATCGATGCTACTATTCAAACTTTTACACGCCCCTATCCTACGATTTCACTCGTGGATCGATGTATTTGGGCTTATGCATGTTTAGATGATGCTATTCGTGTTTCGGTTATAAAAATGTGATTTTCGTAACTCGCGAATGTTTATAATTATTTTCAAAATTTCTTTAAAAATAATGAACGTTGAGGGAAATTTAATTAATAAAATGCATATAAAATAATTGTTTTCATACCCAAATGAAAAATTTTATTCTTTCCCAAAAGCATTAAACCATCAGACATTTCTCAGAATTACAAATTTAAAATTCAGTGTTCAGAAATAGTAAAAATTCTGTTTTATACAAAATATTAAATTGCCTTTAAAATTTGGATTGGTCAGAAAAGAATACAAATACGAGGGTTGGGGCATAAGTCATGGCAACTATTTTTTTTTGTCAGAGCTAAGGGATGGTATCATAAAATGTCATATGTCTCAAGGAAGCTGTGACTGGTAGTATGTTTCCACAACATTAGATGGCTCCGTGAGTTCCTGATGTTGCGCAGAGAGCACTGTTAAATCAGTTCTCAGTCAACCGCCGTGCAAGGAGGATGTAACCCGAGTTGAACAACGCTCGTATATCAAAATAGCCGTTCTCTATTTTGATTTCTGTTACTTATTCTGGAAAAAGAAAACCGGTAGTCATGTTCCAGAATAAATTTTCCAGAAGCATGAAACGTATGAAACATTACAGGCTTCATGATTCCAGAACATGAAACCTGTAATGTTGTCAACTACCTTAATAAACATGAGAAGCAAAGTGTTGGCTTGTTGTTAAATGTCCGTACATTTCGTCCATTCCTTGTCCTTTCATCTGTATATTTCACATTTTCCACCCATGCTTAAATTCTCATAAAAAAAAATAGTTGCCATGACTTATGCCCCAACCCTCGTATATAAATAACTTGAATTGCATCAAAATGTTTTTATCAAAAATAAATTCATTCGTAATAAATATGATGGGAGATCGAAGGGATTGCAACAACAAACGATCCATCCTCTTGCTCAGTATTTCTGGGAAACTATGCTCAGTGTCAGGAGAGTAGAAGTCAGGACATAGCAGACACCAAACAGTTGATCGAGGAAGCAGTGTGTTTTCGACTTGGCCAAAACACAACGAATCACAACTTTTTTCTAAGGTAAATCTTCGAGAAACCCTGGGAGTATACAAAAGTCTATGCTTGCTTTCTGGACCAAATTAAATACAAATGAAAGAAAACTTTAAGTCGGTGGGTTTCGTTTCAGGATACAGTAATTTAGCAAACGAGAGGAACACTCACGTGCATAAAAATTTATTTATACTTGTTTCATAAGTGTAATTCTACGTGCTTTTCTATTTATGTGTTTTTCCTTTCTCCTATGTGACTCAAGATTGTCATCAAATCTAAAGAAATGGGGACTGTGAAGAACAAAAGTTTAAAAAATTTACTCATTAAATTAAATTAACAAGCATTAAATAAACAGTATAAATTTAAAATAAATACAGGCATATTGATTATTTGTAGTAAACATGGAGCATTATTATTGAGAAATAACAAATTTCACAAATTACATACAAATCTGATTACAAAAAGCTAGAAACAAAGTGACACAACAGACTAATAATGATAACCGAATGCCACTTTCCACATTGTTATTAACCTGTTAAGTGTTAAAATATAAATTTGTAACTTTGTAATTGCTAGCTTTTTGACAATAGATTTGTTTGTAATTTGTGATATTTGTTATTTCTGAATTATTAATGGTCCATGTTTACTATAAATAATGATTATCAATCTGTCTGTAATTATTTAACATTGAATACATTATTTAAATGAAAGTTGATTATTAAATTGAAGGTTTTGAGGATAGTCCATGAATATATTACTGCAGAAGTAATGTCTAAATCTAGACTGTGTGCAAAATGCGAACCAACTGGTTTTACGATGTTCAAACCAAATAAAGATATCGAAGTAATAAGCGATAGTATCGATATTCAAGAAGTATCTACATCGAATTTTCGATGATCGTAACTTCATTAAATAAAAATGTTATCAACCGATGTTTTTCAAAAACTGCGGGAACTACTGTGTTCGTGTTACTGTGCATGTATTAATATACAGAAAAAAATTACATAAAAATACAGGAACAATTACAATCTCCAAATATCGTATGCACTTAAAATTATAAAAATTTCATGTTTAGTGCTTGACAAAAACAATCGGTTGCTGAAAATAGTAACGAAACGCAACATCGATGTAAAGGAAGCATCGATGTTAGTTTTCCTGACATCGTCTATCATTAATAGGCAATGATCGCTAATACATGTGATGAAAAGGATTTCGTTTATAAACGATCTGACAACTCAAAATAAAAAGAAAATAAAGTGACACAGGACTTGATCCCCACTCCCTTCACTTAAAACATGCACCATAATAGTGTTTCCTATCTCCAGAGAAAGAGACAACATGCTGAAATTTGACGGATAGTAAAAAATAAAATTAAAAAATAAATAAATAAATAAAAACTTATCATTTTTCAACTCCGTCAATTGTTTATCCATTTTTCAACTCTGTCGATTGTTTAGGTTAGCCTAACAGTGTTGCGTTGAACCTCGGCGGAATAGGTTATAGCTGTCGCGTTGAACTATCTCGTCTGTCTCACTGCTCCTACGTTTAATCCCTACTGCGCGCTTACAGATATGGCCGCTAGAGCGGCGTCACTGTATTCCGTGATCGACAATAATGTTCTACTGCCTAAAAGGACCACCTGTCTAAACGGATCTGGATTACATAAAATGTAAAACTGACTAACACAATCTTTAATAAAAAGACCTCTACAAGGGATCAAGGAGGATTTGGCTCTAAACCAATGCAGACACAATGCTTACATTCCAATATCAAGAAGGGTGATTTGTCTTTATCAGAAGTACAGTAGTTCCTGAAAATGCAACCTTCTTTTAGCAACCAGCTGTATGAAAGTTAAAGGAATTTCTTTTACATTTCCAGGAACTAGTATTAATAATTAAAATTAATCCCCTAAAATTAAAAATAACCAGACTACACTCTACTAAAGGACTACATGCAATGAGGATTGGAATTTGCATGGAATCATACGTGGTTGCCTTAGATAGTTTTTACTGTATATCATAAATGTTGTGAGATGAAAAATAAGCCTTTAGAAAATTTTTTGAAAACCCAAAGTAGAATTCAGGAGCCAAGCCAAACATCCAGATTTTAGGATTCCAAATTTGAGAAGTTTGAATTTGACAGTAATGACATTTAATTAATGACAGAATTGCTGTATGCACATGTATAGAATCTTCGGGTAAAATTTTTTATACTGGTATAGTTTGTTGACAAAATTGCACATGCTTAGTGGATTACATAAGGAATTAAAAAAAATACTGATGTAAGAGATTTAGAATGAATATCCAGGGCTTGAAATTCAGGGTGGGATGGCGGGATTCTCGCCCAAAATTTTAAAATCGCTCCCAAAAAAACTTTCAGGAGGGGAGTTTCCCACCCATGACATTTAATCATATTAAAAGTTTATATTATTTTTATTAATATTTTTTTCTCTGTATCTTACAATATAAGTTTTGGATACGAATCTTTTACAAGTTTTCTTAATAGAACTTTGGACACTATCACACTTTTCTGTCCGTAAATCATTAGATTACGGGTTTAACTTGCTATCAATCAGTATTGTTGAATATTTTCATAGAGATTTAACTTTTGAACCAATGGAATTTCCTAATTCCAATCGTCACCGTTGCGATCGTCAAGAGAAAAATAATAAAGTAATAGGAATTTATTGGGTAGCTCATAAAGTAGTGGGCATAAAAATTGGCAAAACTGGGGTATTTACATAATTTTAAAGTGTATGTAAAATAATGACCTTACAACTTGCAAAATCGGTGAATGGGTTCATTATAAACATAGGTAGGGCAGATATATCGCATTGAAGCCATATAACTAACGTCAGGTTGTTGCATAGTTAATTTATGGATAATATGAGCAATGGAGCAGCAGAATAGAAACACACCGAGTTCTTTGGGAAAGTGGTATCAGAAATAGACACAAGGCAGGGAAAGATCAGGTATACCTTTGAGAACATGTTACCGAATAATGAAGAAATTGGATTCAGGAGAAGACATCGAACGCAAGGCTGGATCAGTTAGACCCAAGATACTAGAGGCTAATGATCGATGCCGTATTGCACAGTTGGCCGTTCACCATGCACGATGTAGCCGTCAAGATATTGCAACCATGGCTCATGAAAGAGGAAGTGCTCTAATTTCTCCCTGGACCATTGGAAGAACTTTGAAGGAAGCCGGATACATCAAATGAATTCCAAAAAAGGTGCCGCTGCTCACTGCTGCTCAAAAGGCTAATCAGGTCCGATGATGTAAAGAAAACATCAATAGGGACTGTAGCGACATCTTAATCACAGATGAAAGCACATATCAGTTCTTAAACATCGTAAAAGAATGGGGGAAGCAGTGGCCAACCAGAATGATGCCGAAGTGTGGACCTTCCTTCATGGTCTGAGGCGGAATAAGCAAGCTTGGAATGACACTATTGAAAGTCATCAGTGACACTGTCAATGCTGCAAAATACCAGGACATTCCCCAGGAATGTCTTCCTACAATGGATGTTTTGTACCCAGACGAATGGATTTTGCAACATGAAGGAGCCCCACCGCATACAGCTCGAACGACAAAGAAGTATCTGAAAGATCGTGGAATCGAACTCCTACCATCACCTCTAAACTCCCCGGACTTGAGCCCGATCGAAAACTGCTGGGGACTTGGTAAATGTGCTCTTGGCAAACATGGCCCAACAGATTTCAATGACTGGAAATGTCTGATAGAAGAAATGTGGGACAATATGTGTCGTTTGATCTGTTGGAGTTGTTTTTCGATGGCATGCCTGGCAGATTGCAGGAGTGCATCCAAAAACAAGGAGGAAAGATCAAGAAATGATTTTGTAGCACACATTATTGTCAAATGTTGCCGGTATATTAACGATACCTTACTTGTATGGATGTTATGTTTCCTTATATTAAATTGGTTCTTGCCAATTTTTATGCTCCCTACTTTAGATAAGCATTATGTTTAGATGATGCTTCAAATCATGCCCAGAGATTGCTAAATACCAAGACACACTAAAATCCATTTTCATATACCAGTATTTTAGTAGTATTTAATTTTTTGTTTATTGAAATATAAGAATTTATTACATTTATTTTTTGACTGAGTTTTTGGTATTTTATTATTTTTAACACATTTATGTACCAAACTTAAAATATGTTGAAAAATCACTTGCATAACATGTAACTTATTGCCTCCCTCCCAAAGAGTTTAACTCCTCTCCATTTACAAACATAGGAGGGGACGCTCCCCTCCATGAAAAATTTGAATTTCAAGCCCTGAATATCTTACACTTCCACACATAGTTCATTGAATTGACATTCCGATATATAAGAATGCAAAAAAAAAAATATCTGTAGAGAAACTAGTACTCCCAACAACCACATTCAACAGGGCCTCTGCTATACATTATAAAAGTTTACAGTGTATTTAATTCTATATAAAGACAAGAACAGATAGCATTACAGCTTAACTAATAACCTCAAAATTGTTCAAGAGCATTCAATTAAGGTCGACAAGATGGAAGAATTTGTTAATGTAGTAAATGAAACCTATTGCAATGGAAATGACAAATGCTTGTTGCCATCTTGTTTTCAAGCTTTTGGTGATGGAAAAATGAAAAAATAAAGTGAATTCTCTATGCGTTTCGAATATATAGCTTATCTGTATACACAGTAACAGTCCTGAGATGAAAAAATAAATGATCCAAAACCACGATCATAATAAATCGAGCTGTGTTAGATCAATCCCGTCACTCCCCCACGCTGTGCCAATAAATAAAAATAATAACTCTACATTAAAAGATCTAGAACTAAGGTATTTATTTTTATCTCAATATACAAAAAATACTTTTACAAACTTTTAGGGGAGGCAGTATAGATGATTCTAAGCAAAAAAGTTCATATCAACATGGGTCCAAATTTGAATGCTAACCGAGATACGAACAGAAATAAAAATGCTGCCACCAAGATCAACAAGTTTATAACTGCAGTTCTATAACATCTAGGATGATGAAATTTGGAGGGATAATAGGGAACATAAAACTGTTTGTACTGTTAAAATTTGATTGAATTCCAACAAGTAGTTTCCGAGTTACGCACTCAACATCGTAACACGTGCTGGTTAATCTTCGAGTGCTGCATCTCACATTGAGATTCGGACCAATATCTGACGAACAATGAACGCTAACTCAAGGATTATCCAGAGATGCCTCAATTGTATCAGTTCTCTGATCAAGAAGTTGAAGCATTCAAGGATTCAAATCTACTGCTATCCCCTGGGCAGGATTGCAGGAGTTGGTGGTTCAAACATTACTCTTAAACGAATAACAACCGATTGTGTACAATCACATATTAAATGCGGTACGCAGTGAGATGCCAGAAGGGAGAATACTTTTCTTGGATGGTCATGGAGAAACCGATAAATCATTTTTATTGGAAAAAGTGCTGGCGACTGTTCGATTAGAAGTCAAGATTGTCCTGACAATGGCATAGAGTTGAATTGCAGCACTTCAATTAATGGGCCGGGGAATGGCACATTCAATTGCTTCAACCAGTAATACTCCCATTCAATACCAACATGCAGAGTTGCTATGAAAAGGCAACATCCTGGACATGTGAGTTACAAAATATATTTCCTTTCGTATAATCTTAAATGTTTAATGTTGCTTATTGCCTCTGCTCGGTTGCAGAATGGGATTATACCAGTACTATTGTTTCACTATACGTTACAGTGCTCACTCTGCATAACTGCATTCTACTTAATGGCAAATTTATAACTCCTTATAACAAAGTTTTTTCTGGAAAATGTAAACTACAGATTCATTCATGTCTGCAATTTTTATTTTCAGGAAAAAAAAAACTTTGTTATATGGATAATTAATTTTAAAAAAATAAGTCCATTTTAATGTAAAAAAAATAGAAATAAAATAAATACAGTATTAAAAAAAGTTAAAAAAATTCACCCGATTTGGAGAAATACAAATATTGAAGAAGACGAAACACAGATGAAACGAAGGTCTTGTGGAGCTGATGTAGACGAAACACAGATGAAAAGAAGGTCTTGTGAAGAAATTTACAGAAAACACAAAAGAAACACTGTAAACAGGAGAAGAAAATCTAGATGAAAGTCCGATGATCAGTAGCAAGTTGATAATAAAATTTGAATGACTTCAATATTTGTATTTCTCTACATCGGGTGACTTTTTTAACTGTTTTTATTAATATTTATTTTATTTCTATTTCTACATTAAAATGGAGTTATCATTTTTTTTTAAATTAATTATACAGAATTCAACTCCTACTCTTATATAATTTGTTATATGGAGTTGTCGTTATGTAGAGTGCCTTTATGCAGAGTGAGCACTGTACTTTAGCTTGCCCTATTTTGAGAAGATAGTAACATTATGAAAGATGTAGTGTTATGGCATTTAATATCTTTCTTAATGGTTGTATCTTTCTGCCATTTAATATTAAATTATAATGGTTGCCATCTTTACTTTTCTAATAATCTCTTTGACTAATATAGACACATATATATTTTTAATAATTCTGCTAGATTCTTTTTCTGTGTTCAAATTTTCTATATTTAGTGGAAAAAAATTACGAATTATGCCGTAGCAAGACTTTCATATATGAAAGCTTGTTGAGAAATATTACTTCTTGCAGACAAATTGCAACCATTTCACCTGTGATGTTGCTCACTTTTCAAAGTGGGAGAGCCTATAGGCCCATTTTAAAAATTGAAAAATAAAGAATTGTGATTAATTACTTATTACCTGGAAAGCTCAAATAGCTAGCTAATCATGATAGTCATTGTAAGTATTTGGTGTTGTCTTTGGAAATAGCATGTAAGGCATTTATGCTATTATGATTAATGGACAAATATTATTTGTTGACAAAAGTATGTTTTAATTTTAAAAAAATTTTTAAATGGAAATTCTGTTACTAAAGCAACCACACAGGAAGTTGGGTGAAAATTATTGTTGCAAAAGTTTGTGGGTAAAGTCACAAATAGCTAGCTTATTGCAATAGTCAGTGTAAATATCAGGCATTGTCTATGATGTACTTCAAAACATATGCAGTGAACAAATAGTTTACTCGTTAACAAAATTATTTTTTATAATTTTTGTTTTTGTATTTTTAAATGGGCTTTTCATTATCATGGTAACCACAGAGGATTGTGGGTGAAAACCATTATTGCAAATGATTGAGGAGAACACCATTCTTGTAAATGATTGTGGGTAAAAAATTTTGTTTGAATGGATTGTTGCTGAAAACCATATTGCAAAAAATTTGCATGTAATGTCAGAAATGCAGAAACATATTTTTCTCATCTTTAATTATTAGATAAGTAAGCAATGATCTGGAAATAAATTTCTTTATTTAATATTGGCACAAAATGATTAACTAAAGAAGAAAAACAAAAAATAAGCAAATATTGTGGAATGGAACAACAAAAAGTGAAAACCTCTAATACACAAGGAGAAAGAAGGGAAATACCGGATACATATTATGGATACCAGGTACACACCTTCAGCAAAAAAAGAAAAAAGAAAATAAAACTTTAAAGCTAAAAAATATATAGACTGGGTGGGGGGGGGGGGGGAAGTGTTAAGAATTGTTTGTGAAAGGTTTTATTATTGTATTGTATTGAATATCTTCTGTATTGTTCGTATCGAGTTATTTTTTGTTGTGTTGGTGAATGCTTCTATATAAATTTTATCATTAGTTTTTATTTTAAAATCTCACATCTCCAAAATATATCCCACTAAAATTAAAAAATCTGAAAATAAACCTATCAAAAAATAAATATCCTATAGAACTAATTGATAAAATTTATATAGAAGCATTCACCAACACAACAAAAAATAACACAACTCAATACGAACAATACAGAAGATATCCAATACAATACAATACAATAATAAAACCTTTCACAAACAGAAAAAAATACTAGAACAGATACCAAACATTAAAATCATATCAAAAATAACAAATAACATATCCAAAACATTAATAACAACCACCAATATAAAAACAACAAAAAATCAAAACAATAACACAATTTCTAATTTCAAAGACATTTGCCAAAATAATAAAGAAAAATGGAACATCACTAACATATCAAATTCCATGCGCCAATTGTCAACACATTTACACAGGTCAAACAAAAAGACAATTAATAACACGAATAAAAGAACATGAAAGAGCACTTAGAAACAAAGATAAAAACAATCATTTAGTGAACCACTGCATTAACCAAAATCATAATCCGGATTGGAACAAAATCAAAATCATTAGTAAAGAAATAAATTATAAAAAAAGACTAATAAAAGAAACCATCAACATTATTTCGAATTTAAAAAATATAGCCAAATCATCTATAGAAATTAATAATAAATGGAAATTAGTACTAAAAATATAATATCACTTCCCTTGCATTCAACAATCCTGATCACAACAATCAAACTAATCATAATATCACATATTGTATTAGATTCCATTGTTTTGTTTTTTATTATTTATTATTATATCTTCCATTCATTCAAAAAACTTTATTACTGAAGATGGGAAAAAATCCCGAAAACGTTATAATATATTTCAAGTTAATCATCTACGTGTTACGAATCATCAAACTTTTATCATAGACCTTCTTCATCAGTAACTGTGTGCCTCCCTGTGCTTGTATAACATTTCTTCACTAGATCCTCGTTTCTTCTGTGTTTCTTCTGTATTTCATCTGAGTTTCTCCACAAGACCTTTGTTTCGTCCTTCAACATTTACTTTATCAATTGGGTGACTTTTTTCATTGTTTTCTATTATTTATTTTAATTTATTTGTTTTCTTTTAATTAAAGGAGTTTTATTTATCTTAATTAATATATATAAAATTTTATTTTTAATTTTAAATATTAATGTTTACATAATTATTTTCTGTTTAATATTCCTTTTGTATTTAATTACCCGGCACTTGTTATTTTTATTATCATTATTATCTAACTTTATGATGTGTTAGTTTCCTTTCCTTCCCCATATTGGCAAGATGTTCATTCTTGGGCTCCCTCTGTTTCATTGGCTCATTTTTTTTTTTTAACTTTGGTCCATGAGGCTTTTTGATTTGTTTTTTCTTTATTTATTTTTTACAGTATATAATATCCCTTTCGTTTAACCAGTGGGAGATATTCTTAACAATTGCTCCCCGCTCTTGTCTATATATTCTCTTGCTTTAAGGTTTTATTTTCTTTTTTCTTCTGTCGTTCTCTGCTAAAGACGGGTACCTGAAACCCGAAATACGTATCCGGTATTTCTTTTTTTCCTCCTAGTGGATTAGAGGTTTTACTTTTTGTTAAGAAGAAAAGGTATGAAAATGTCAAAAAATGCAATACAGTTACCAAAAACTAACGTACTTAAACTGTCACCATCATCGTAGGTTACAGATAGAAATTAATGCCTTCAAGTTTTACCATTTAAAGGGCACCTCTACAGTCATATATGACTTTATTTAAATAAAAAGATTAGCGCATTAATTACATACATCATGCCATATTTAAAATTTTTTTACTTAATTTTTTTTCCCTCAAATCCTAAATATTACGAAGATAATTAAGAAATTCATTCCAAGAAAGTTAAATTGTTTGTAATGTTTATTATAGGGGGGGGCCCCCCTCAGTAAAATAAACATTTTTTTAAACATTGAAGTACGTGTTACTCAATTACCATGAATTTTGGTTGGTTCTTGGTATAAATAACCAACAAAGCAAATAGAATTCGAAAACTGTGAATTCCTATTGATTCTCACAAGGAGACTCCAAGTACTTGACTCACCGATTTTGATGAAAAATATTCTACGAGTAGCTTTTACCAAATTAAACACTCATGCAAAGCCATTCGACGCACTTCTCAAATTTCCGAGAAAAAAATTCATCGGGTTTATTATAATTACCTACACTTTATAAATGCCCGAATTGCAGCCTAGATTTTTATCGTGTTCAAATGGTCAGTGGTAAAACGCTAGAATTCTATTTTGCAGCTACTGGTTTAAATGCCGTCTTCGATAATTTTTTTTTTTTTAACATATATGGACATGTGTAATTTTTTACTAAATATATTTCCGATTTTGCGGTTTGCTACTATCATTATTTTTATAAAATGCATATACGAATTATGTTCTAATACTTGGAGTCTCCTTGTCAATGCATTTCTACACTTTAAAAAATCAAAAATTCTAAACGCAGTTTCCAATAGCTGGGCATCCATCTTGGGTGAGGTCTTGATGTCAATGGAAGCATGTTCTTTACTTCACAGTGTAAATTAATATATCGCACACAAGATTAATCATCATCAATACATACATGTACATAAATTTAATTTAATTTGATTCATTTATATGAAATTTCTTTGAAATACTGACAGCTTATTCATTGGTATTGAAAACATCCTGTAGGTAATGTATAAACAAAACCTAACTATCCAGCTGCAATGGAGATAAAACTGCCCTAGCCAAACTAGTTTTAAATCACCGTATTTTCGCGAATATACCCCGCACCCCTAGATACCCCGCGAAATTCTGTGTTTATGTAAAAAATATTTAGGAAACCCCGCACCCCTGTATACCCCGCGGGGTATACAGTGGTGAAAAGCTGAAAGAACTTTGAGGTTATATTACGGTTAAATCAGAAAATTAAGAAGTATAATTAATTATTTCAACCATTAAATTCAATTAAAATTCATAAAAATTGAGGAGTGGAAGAAGAGTTTAATTTGTAGGAAAAGAAAAATCGAGCAGGAAATTCAACACAAAAGTTAGCAGATAGATCCCGCAGATTGAAATAAGCAACTGATAAATGAAAGCAAACTAGCATCTCTTTATATATGTAAACTATGAGCGCCAGAAGGGCTGTGATTGGTTGTTATTAGAAGGCAGGAAATATTAGCCAATAGAAACGCAGTCATGATAGGTAAAGATACCTTCATGATTTATGATTTTTCTACAGGATATTTTAATTACAAAAAAATGTAAAGATACAACTTCATAAAGTAAGTACCATATAAATTAAAAGTATTTAAGGATCAAAGATATTCTAATATT
>JAHWFO010095817.1:832337-865092 GCA_023313115.1 Rhysida immarginata | reverse complement strand
AATATTAGAATATCTTTGATCCTTAAATACTTTTAATTTATATGGTATTTACTTTATGAAGTTGTATTTTTACACTTTTTTGTAATTAAAATATCCTGTTTCTATAGAAGTCATAAATCATGAAGATATCATTACCTATCATGACTGGCTTTTAGATTAGCCTTATTTTGATTGGCTCATATATCCTGGCTTCTATTGGCAACCAATCACAGCCCTTCTGGCCCTCATAGTTTAATATATAAAGGGGTGTTTGCTTGTAGCAGAGCAGTTCACTCATTTGAATCATTCTATTCAAACAGTTTCTAGATTGCATTATTACCACTTCTAGTTCAACTTGTTCATGGTTTCCATCTCGCACATCATTCATGTAAAAAATAATTTGGAAACCCCGCACCCCTAGATACCCCGCACCGCCCGTCCGCAGATGTAAAAAAGTGTATAACCCGTGGGGTATATTCGCGAAAATACGGTATATATTCTCTGCTAAATTATTCTTGACAAGAAACAAAACAAAGAAGCACCAAGACTAGATTGAATATGAATAATGAAGTTGGGTTAAAAGCAAGGCCTTAGGCCTGGAGAACTGCTAGGCCATACACATATAGGTTGAAAAAATTTAAAAATATTTAATATACAACCCAAACTTTAAATTAAATCAATATTACAAATTTTACAAATGAACAAGATCTGCCGTCAATATAATAAAAATTCGAGTGGATTTTGAAATCAGCGTCTCGATTACAATTTTCTCTATAGTCAAGAATGTATAGTCCTATGATAGTAAGTCGCTATTAGTGATGACAAAATCTCTGGAAACTGTATGTATAGTCCTCATCAGATAAGTTAAACCTCGACCTTGAAGGTCTAGGATTATTCTTGAAGCTAAAATGGGAGGCAAGAGGATGAAATAAAATCTGATGTAGTGCAGGGAAGTATTAGTATTTCATCAGATTTTTTTTCATCCTCTTGCCTCCCACTTTAGCTTCAAGAATAATCCTAGACCTTCAAGGTCGAGATTTAACTTACCTGATGAGGACTATAATGCTTGAATTTCATTTGTGATGTCATCAAACAAATTAGTGACATGACACTACTTCCTCCTGAAATCCCAGACATTACGAAGAAAATTAAGAAATTCATTTCAAGAAAGTTAAATTACACTGTTCAACATATCGAATGTTATGGAAATGAGAGTAGCTAATTTTGACTAATTAGAGACCACTATATTCGAAAATGACATTGAAAATTCCAGTTTAGCTCCACTTTTCGCATTACAGCCGTGACCTAACTTCAAATTACAGTGTTTTTCATTAAATATTGGATGCCCACGTTTACACTGTTGACAGCATTCTCACAGCACGGTGCCATTACGTGATCAGCTATTGTCTCTGTTTGTTCTCGCGTGTTCATCACATGATCAGTAGTGGTTTTGCCTGGATGGGTTTTCAGTTCTTATGAAGTGAGGAACTGCACAGGTTGTATTGCTGATATGCATGGAAGTGCTTGCATGAGAATTTCATCTGACATTCTGCTCTTATGAATAAGTGGAAAATGTCCCACTGCAAAGTATAAATAACCCCCATAATTCCTCCTATAAATGTAGAGAATAGGTGCTGTTATCTCAAAAACAAGAACTAACCAGTCAAATTAAGCATCATTTTCATGTTCAGTGACCCAGAAAACATAAAGAAATCCTATTCTTTGCACCATAACATTGAATTTTTCAAACATTTGTAGAACAGTGTTATTTGAGATGTTTATTGTGGAAAAACCCCTAGGAAAATAAACATTTTTTTAAACAATGAAGTGCGTACTTTACAATAACCATGAATTCTGATTGGTTCTCATTGTTTATTAAAGGGTGCATTCCTATGCAATGAGCAGAATTTACAAATGTTTACAATATTTGCAGCCATATTCACTGCATTTTTATTTCACTATTGTTAGCATTATCATTTCATTATCATTATGTCTACATCACAAAAGAGGAGACCATGATTTTACGTTGGATCAAAAGTTAAAAATTTTAATGCTGTAGAGAAATGAACACTGATGAAAAAAGACTTGGCCAAAGAATTTGGTATTAAGTCGACAACTTAGCAACGATAATTAAAAAAAAGAATATGTCAGAAACAATGAAAACCTTTTCACCGAAGACGTAAGCATAGAGGTCAAAGTGGAGCATTGTAAAAAAGAAAATGAAGATGGTGAAGCAGAGTGATAAAGACCAACATAAAAATCACACCATCTAACAAGCACATGTCAGTTTTAGAAGAAATTAAGTCTTTACAATTTAATAACTAACTTTGGGCAAAATATTTATTCAATGATAATAATCCTCTCCAAGAAATCAAATTTAAAAAATCTTTTAATCTTAAAATTTGAAAATTTGAAAACCCAACATTACGATTTTTTATGTTCATTTCTTATGTTGGGTTTTCAAATTTTAAGATTAAAAGAATTTTTAAATTTGATTTGTTGGAGAGGATTATTACCATTGAAGAAATTAAGTCTTATGTCCCATGTGATGTTCCACCAGATCTATTTCAAAAAATTGAATTTGTTTATTCTGTGAACATTGGTATTATAAAAAATTGTATTCATTCATGTAAGCAAACGACAATATTTTTTTTTTAAATAAACGTATGGCTCTAATTTTTAACAACCTTGTTTCAGGCATGATTCATAACTAGGGTTAGGAACCTTAGGTAAAAACATATTTTGTTTATGATTTCAGTACTAATAGATAAGCTCAAAAAAGTTTTTTTTTTAAATATGTGTTTTAGTTTACGAATTATAAAGACCTAAAAAGGCATATTTAAGGGTTTGCGACATATTTGGGATTATCAGACATAAAAGGCATATTTTGCATTTTGTCTTGCATTCTGTCCAGTTGGCTTCTTGTTATTGCCAACAAATGATCCATATTCAACTGGACTGGTTTCCGCCTTTGCCAACAAATAGCGCCACCTTTGCTATTGGTTTCGACCAATCAGAATACTCGACGCCTGTTGGTGCAGCATCACAGTAGTGGGGGATATATAAAGGGGCTGCTTTGGCTTGGCAGTCAGTATGGTTTCAATTTTAACGCTCGATTAGCATCAGGATTCTAGACTCTGCGACTACCAGGACTCCAATTCAGGACTGTGACTGCTAAGGGGAATTTGTAAAGCAGTTGCTATTGTGTTGAAGATTGTGGAAGAAATTGCTTCGGTGCCAGTTTCACCTAAACAAGTACTTATCCATGCAAAGCTACAAGATCTTCTTGATAAAAACTCTGGTCAGAGTTTGTAGTGCAATTAATTTCAAAAATTTTATCTGGAGAACAGTGTTACATCCCAGGCCAAGACTACATGCCTGCAGAAATTACTACATTTTCCAAAGCCCCTATTACTTCAAGTGAAGTAGAAAGATCATTTTCACAGTACAGATCATTTTTACATTCAAATCAACAGAGGTTCACATGAGAAACCTTGAAGTTAAACATTGTTGGTCACTGTAATTTTCGAACATTTAAAAAATGATGAAATGTAATTAATTTCCATTTCTTCATATCATTTGTTTGCTAAGAAGTACTTACATTTTAAGAGTATATTTAATCATTTAAAGGGAATGTTTTAGTAATTTTAAGGGAGTATGAACCTACATATTTTATAATTACATAAGAGTAGGAGTTGTAATATTGAATAAATAATTAAAAATAGTAAAAAAGTGGATGGAAGCAATTCTCCCAAGATCTTCCTGTGTTTTTTCTTTTCACCTGTGTTTCGTCTGCTTCATCCAGAGCTACATAATAAGCTCCACAAGACCTTCGATTCAGCTGTTTCCGTCTGCTTCATAAATTGCATTTTTCCACATTGGGTGACTTTCATTATCAATTGTTTTTAAGATTTATTTTATTTTTTTCTATTTTTTTAATCAAAAGGAGTTACTATTTTTAATTATTTATTCTACATATTTTACATGTTTTAAGGACCTAAGGTTCCTAACCCTATTCATAACATTGCACCATCAGGGTTTCCTTTCATTTCCAGATAATACATTCTAAATTTTGGTTCCCACAAAATTCGTAATAACTGGGTTCGACTGTAACAGTAAAGTTTTAAAACAACTTTACAATTATTTAAGATTAGTTTAAAATGAGATTGAAAGATAACATGAATTACTGTCAATTTAAATTCCATTTAAACTAATCTTAAACTATTGTTACGCAAGTCGAAGACAAAACAAGATTGGTGCATCTATGCCAATAATCGTGTTTATTCAAAATTTGCCATTTATGACAACATGCAATCAAAACTAGAATTAAAACATTGAGCATGGACCTCTAGGACGAAAGGTGTAGTTTTTTGCATTTTAATGTGATTTTTATCATGAAATTTGAGACAAACAAATTGTTTTTATGCAAGTTTTATTCATTCTAAAAATATTATTATGCAAAAAAAAAATTATAATCAATTTTTTTTTTTCAATTTTTTTTGCATAGAATTGACTATATTTCACTAACATTAATGGTATTTTATCTTAATTTATCTTTATATTCTAGGTTATTATTTGATCCTATTGCCAGACGACATGGTATCAAAATAATTGAGAAGATGCCCTCTGATAATCCCCTTTTAGAAAAACACTTTATTAAGAGAAATAGATCTCCTTCAAAATATGAAGAGGTGATGAATTCTAATCTACTTATTTTTTGTATAAACTCTTTCACATAATATATTACAAAATAATTAACTTATTCAGAGAAAAACCATGCACAAACTTATTTTTATGTTTAGTTTTATTACAAAACTAATAAACCCTATTAAAATTGTGTAGATAATTGTATAATACAGGGGTACCTTGGGTAACGATGCAGGCTTTGATCAACAATGCTTGATTATGTGTTTAATTTGGTTAATGTGTTTCTGTTTATCAGCTGACACAGAGATATTTTTTATTCTGTCTGATAGTAAACCTCTGCCTGCTCTTATACTCAGTCACATGCAGGAGGACATTTTGAATAGAGAACAGCCTGTGGCAAAGCAGGTTTGACCCATATAATGAACCTCATATGTTTGACCCATCGAAACAGCTTTTTATGGTTTTCGATGATTGTATCTTTCCTACATATTATTGCACTATATTTTTATGTGCTTATTTTATGGTGAAAATGAGTATTTAAGTATTTACTTTTTATGTGTTTATTCATATAGACAATGAATTTAACATATAATTTCTAATGTACTATTCTTGTTGGGGAGGAGCTGGAAGGAATTAATTGATTTCCAATTTTATGTTTTGGGAAATTATGCCTTGGATAACTACGATAATCCTGGAAGTACTATTGCATACAAATTAAGTTTTACGTATGGCACTTCTGACTTATGGCTTTGTTGCTGCTTGGATACCTGACATTATATTTGACCAATAAGTTCCAGAGATGTTGGCTCTCCTTAACATGTAGCGAGTACCCAATTCATTGAGCTTGGCTCGGCTCTGGGCAGGATGCTAAATCGAGCCAATCTCAAAACTGCATATCCATCGACAAGGCGAATTCAATTCAGAATCTGGTTTCTGGTGGTGTTTCCAATTCAAAAACTGCATATCCACTGACAAGTCAGATGCATCTCAGAATTGCGTTTTCGGAGATTGAACCTTCATTTCCAGGTTAAATTTATCGAAAACGCAAATTGATTCCATTGGCTTAATCCAGGGCCATAATCTTCCTCCGTGTACAATTTGGTGTTAAAAGAGGCCCCCTTCAAAGACTTGACAAACATCTGGGACCTGCCACTACACAATGGCTTTTGGTCCTAATTTCTCTTCCTTGTGGTAAAGTTGATTATCCTGTGGTTAGGAACCTTTTTTTTTTTTTTTAAGCAAAGTAGTGAGTGTGTTTTGGTGATTTAAAGGGGTAATAATATTTATTGTCAATGATGATGTCTGAATTGAAAGGCTGGTGGCAAGTGCCTTTGATTGGTCAATTGTGTTGACAATCGCTTAAGCTGTGTTTTTGCCTATTTTACAGAAACTTCTAGGACCTGCTATTTTTCTTTTCATGTGTCCCATATCCTCTATTATTAGGAGCTTTAGCATAAAAGCTACTTATAAGAATGCGCCCTTGGTCTATACGTTTATCCGGCCGGCCGCCGTTTGCACGATAACTTCAAAACGGATTAACTTTTTCAAATTCTGTTTTCTGGGGTTGGGATTAATTTCTTTTTAATAAATGTATAAATGCATTTCTGCTTCACTGCTAAAGCTCCTCCTTGGAATGTTTACAAGAATTTATTATTTTCATAGTTTTGTCTGAGTGTTAAGTTTTTTGCCATCCATGTGAACATGATTCCCACTTTTGTTTCCAGCAGACTCTTCAACAAAAGCAGTCTTCTTTCGGTCCCCTGTTCATTCACTAGTGTCTTGAGAGGTTTATAAATCAACTTGTGCTGAAATTCCTGATCTTCCAGATGCTTCACGATTTCAGATTTCTTCATTTGTGACGACCCCCCCCCCCTTAGATATTTATCTATCAATAGGTATTAGACAGAAATCACGAGGATAGGGCATGTTATGGTTCGGGAGGGTCCAAGGATATAACCCATTGACACAGACTATCATACATTTATAAAAACCAAATATTCTTTAATTACGCTCTACATCAAAATAATACAATAAGACTGTCAAACTTAAACGTATATCAACAGAAAACGACCACAACAGCGGTGTCAGCGCTGACTAACTCCGTGAGGGGCCTCTCAATACTCAATACATTAAACTACATACTTGTAAACAACATCATACATTATGCAAGTTACTTCTAAGGCCAGTTTTACTGCTTATAACTTAGGGACTATATCCCTGTAAGGAGGGAGGAGACTGCAATGGGCCAACAACCCTGGCTCTGCGTTTCACTGCTAAGGGGCATAGGCTGTTGCTGCCTAGAGCAGGTTGAGCACTGCAGTGTTTACTACAAAAACTTACTGGGTGAATGGCACCACCTTTCAGAAGCCCAATACAACCAACGTCCCAGATGACGTCACGTGATTCCTTTTTAATGAAGCATAAGGGAACACGAGGGGGAATCACGGAAACCCTCTAAGGTGACACGCACTCGACCTCGTATAGCAAACTTTTTCTACTACATGTCCTGCTTGCTGGCCTCTGCATAAATGCTCACAGACTCACCATTCGCAGCTGAGACCTCCGTCACCTCGTGTCACCCTATACGGCTCTACACAGCACTGAACAGCCTCAACCCCACACCCTTGTTTAGCAAATAATGTCCCTCTTATAGACTGCAATAACATCTGCCTATACTATACTTAACATCTATAGCAAAAGGCTACAACCACATTTTTAGTGACATAAGTCATGACAAAACACAGTTCAAGGAGGCTTGAAGGAGTCCGTTCGAAGGCAGCCCACACAAACACGGAGACAGCTCAACTCACACAGGCGCTGAACACATGAGAGAAAAGAGTTCCCTTGATCACCAGCCACTGCTACACAACGTTCTATCGTCAGACATTGGCAACCCCGACCATTGCGTCAAAATACAAAAGGAAAACAACTCGCCACTATAGTCATCTGATTGCACTGTTGATTCTATAGGTCGTCCGCCTTGCACAGGCTTACCTCGTCAATAGGCGGGCTAGCCGCAACAGTGTTAGTAACTGCAACGACACAGTGGCGTCCAATATGATGAACAATTTAAAAATTAAAACTTCAACAATAATTACTCTTAATAACAAAGCAACAAGTTAACTGCATAATTTCGGAGGATGCTTTTAATCAGAAGCTTCTAACTCCGGGCTTCTCTTCAAAAAAAACACATTGCTTCAGACTCATACTGCCAATGTTCCTTTATCATTTATGGTAGGCTTTGACACGCTACACTCGGTACGGAACCATGCTTCCAACTCAATCAAAAACCTCCGTACTCAAAAAACTCTTGAAAAAAAAAAAATTGTAACAATGCAACAAACGGAGGCTGACACTGCCTTCCCGGAAAAGAAATTCCTTGAGAAGACAATGCCAGCTCCAACAAACACGAACTCTGCTACAGCAAAGATTTCGTCGCAACAGTGATCGTCCAACAGGAAATAACTATAACATTTACACAAACACCGCTATAACCGGGGTGCTGTTTTTATAACAACACAAATAACAACTAATTAATTATTAATAAAGACTCACACGTAAAACAAATAGAACTAAATGACATACCATAATAAGAGCAGAAAATACAAAAAAACTATAACTAAATAAATAGTGAGGAAGTTAGGCACGACTTCCGCCGGGCTATGCGTCGCAAACTGACATGGAATGACACACATTTCAGAATGTAGAGAAATAAACTTCTCTACTTTTTCCCTGTCATCTTCCTTTATGCTCTCTGTGATGATTTCCATCTGACTTCACTCGTTTTGTGAAAACTCAATTTTTTATTCAAAATCTATCACGAACTTGATTTGCATAAAAAATAAGAACCTGACTTTAAAATGACAACGGTTGATCACCCTATGTCAGGCCTCTACTCGTATACTAAAAAAAAAAAAAAAATAAATAATAGTCGCTCATAAATTTTGTAAGCATCACATTGTGATAGAAGTTATTTAGCTGCATAGTGTTTATAAATGTTGATTTATTTCATGTGTGATATCATTTTTGGTCATCAGTAATTTTGATCTAAAATACTGCAAATATAGATTTGAAAAACTGTCATCTTTGGTGCCATAGTCAGTAAATCTTTAATGCACTAACAAGAGATAAAGCCTCCTGAGGGAAGGTATAGGAAAGTAACGTAAGTTCTGAGTTCACCAATTTTTACCACTTTTTAACTCCCAATTTTTTTTTTTTTTAATCAAAAGATTGATTTTTTAGAATTTAGTATTGAGAAAATATAAAAGAACCATATCTTCTTTCCTTTCTCATCATTTTCGATTGAATGATATGTATATCTCACGCCATAGGTTGCCATAATTCTAAAGACCAAGTGACTGCCACCCCCACAACTCTGACCCCACTGGGACAATTTGGCCCAAACTTCAAAGGAATGTAGATTTTGCCTAGAGGAGGATGCATATCGAATTTCACTCCTTTACATACCACCTAGATCACTTGGCCCCTTCTAACTCCCACCCCCGTATTTCCAACCCCAGTGGGCCAATCAAAACCAAACTATTAAGTGAAGGTACTGATGCTCATAGCACGCTACATTCCGAATTTCATCTTCTACCTGAAAAAATGCAGAATTTTGCTATATCGACGTTCATTCTACGGAGGTTCTACTGTACATGTATCATACAGTATCCAGAAACTGAGCTGAGGAACATTTGAACATGGGATGTGGGTCAAGTTAAATTCTCTTCTCTGAGTTAAGTTATATTCTCTTTGTTAAGTATTGCCAGTACTATCACCATTCATTGAAATAGATGATCCTAAGTGTCTATGGCCGTGCTTTGCTTATAAGCCCCACTTCAATGAGAGCAACATTTAGGATGATGTACAACTCACCAAAACTGGGCCATGGAACAATGGAAACATGTCTTATGGAGGAGCGAAATACACACTGGCAATCAAATGGGTTTTCGGTCTAGCAAATATCCAGGGAATGCTTCATGCCTGATCACTGACAGTTTGGTGAGCTTTGGAAGAGTTGGTGTCGTGATAGATGGCCTATTTTCGTGGTAAGGATGAGTCAACGTGTTTCAGTAGTGGTTATGTTGACAATTTGGACGTTCTGCATTGCCAACATTGTTGTAAACAGTTTTGACATGGACCATTTCTGAACGAACATGACAATGTTTCTTATCATAAAGCAAGATGGAAACAGGAATGATTCGAGGAGACAAGTGTTGTAGAAATGTGAGACTACAAGCTAGGTCACATTGCAATGTGGCAATACGATTTCAAGACCACATCACATTTGCTCAATGGCAATGAAACTTTAAGACTCACAAACGTGATTTCTGTACCATCCAACTACCATTAGTCTTGATATTGCTGGAATCTACATAATTTCTTCCACTATGTAGCCATAGCAGTCAGTTTCTACAAAATGCAAGATGTGTGCAAGAGTTTACCAGTCATCTCTTGAGAAAGTATACTTATGTGATAGAATCAACTCTGCAAGCTCATGACTCAACGAGGCTATTTGTTTCTGTATTCTACTGTAGACATTTCTTTCCTATGCAGTAGTCACAATTAATACAGCATCTAAATCGTATCACCTGGAATGCTTAATAGTGTAAAAAAATAACTATTATCCTATTCACTTTTAGGTGGATATTTCAAAATGACTCTGCTAATCGAAGCCCTAGAGAAATTTTGCAGCTTGTTGCAAATTCCTCATAGTTAAAATTTATATACTTTTAAAGTTTAGATATGGCAATTGCAGGTGTTTAATGACTTTTTTTAGCAACTTTGATGTTAAAAAATGTTCTTAAGAGTATACTGTAATGTGACATCCCATATCATTTGTGACCCCTTTCACCTCCCTCACACCATTCACATGCTAAACACCACCCTCCCCCTCTCTCCCAACTTGCAAACATAAGAAAACACCTGTACCGCAAGAAATGTTCATTTCAAAATTAGCTATTTAACATACAATAAATCCTCTGCTATAATGCAAATAATTTTGGCCTAAAAAAGCACCTAAATTTGTGGGATCGTATTATACAAAAGGATAATATCAGCCCTGCGGCGATTGATGGCAGCTGGAAGGGGGGGGGTGGGGGGTCAGTTGCATTCTGTCCTGATGAAATTCACACGAAATTACCATGTATTTTACATTAATTATATACATGAATTCACTTTTTATTTGAATTTCTCGTTGCCAACAGCTAATAAGAAAATTACTTCTCCCAAAGATCGCTACTTCCAAACTGCATCAAACTAACGGAAGTTGCTGTCTGTCCTGATGAAATTCACACGAAATTACTGTGTATTATACGAGGGTGGGCTGAAAAGTAATGCCTCCATGGCTGTAACTTTTTTATTTTTTAACCGATTTTCAAAATTCTTTTTGTATCTGATACTCACATTTCTCCTCTATGTAATGCACTATTCACTTTTCGACATAGTCCCCATCCCTTTCCACGCATTGTACCAACGCGTGACTAGTCGGGTGAACCCGTCAGAGGGGAATTCCGGGGTTGTTGTCGACACCAAGACCGAAAGGCAGGTTTCAACTCGTCATCAGAACGCAACTCATGCCCCTTAAGGTGCTCTTTCCTCTTTGGGAAGTGGTGAAAGTCGCAAGGTGCAAAGTCTTTCATTTTTGAACTGCAGTTTTTCATCTTTGAACTGTAGGCGCTGCAACCCCCTCTGATGTGTGGCGATCGTGTGCGGACGGACGTTATCGTGCTGCAGAAGAGGATCCAAAGCTGCCATTCAATCCTCGTGTCGACGACAACCCCAGAATTCCTCCCCAACGGGTTCACCCGACTAGTCACGCGTTGGTACAATGCGTGGAAAGGGTTGGGGACTATGTCGAAAAGTGAATAGTGCATTACATAGAGGAGAAATGTGAGTATCAGATACAAAAAGAATTTTGAAAATCGGTTAAAAAATAAAAAAGTTACAGCCATGGACGCAATACTTTTCAGCCCATCCTCATACATTAATTATACTGCATATACAGTGTCCAGTTCATTATACAATAAATTAATTCACTTTTTATTTCAATTTCTCGTCGCCAAAAGCTAATATGAACTATGAAGTTGCATTCTGCCCTGATAAAATTCAGACGAAATTACCGTATAATATACATTACCAGTAATTATATGGTACATAAAATCATTTTAATTATGTATTGTCCCCAAAGTGTCTTTGTTCAAAACTATATAAACTTTTTTTGCTTGTTAATAGATCACTAAAATTCAATTTATTGAATTAAAATTTTATCCCCCCCCCCCCCATTAAATCATTTTGGATACAAACGGACATGATATGGTGAGTCATACCATAAAAACAGTACATGTAAACGAAATTCTTAAGCCAATGGGCAATGCCACCCAGTATACCACTTTGTGTTGATTGGTTAGTCTTGATTAGCAATAGCACTGCAAGCACTATATAAACACTGGCAATGTATGTGGAAGTCAATGCAACTTATTCATCAGTCCTCTTATATTCGATCTCCAGCATCTTTATTTAGTGATTCTTTATTTGTAAAGATCCAGATTATGCATATGTAAAAAGGCAATAAAATTTTTCTGTATATTTTTGCACCTTTTATTTCTCGCAAGGAGTAAAAAATGGGGATCGTATTATACAGGGTGAGTTTTTAAAAGTGGCCTGGTGCGAAATACTGCACAGTAAGTTTTCAAATGACTTGTCATTCATGTGATATTGCATAGTTGAGAAGTGACATTGATGTGCTTAATAGTTGTATGTGCGAAGCGGTGAAAATGGTATTATCTCTGCAACAGCGCATTTTTGTGGTAGAGCACTATGCACGGCATGGGTCACGGAAACAGTGTGCAGATGAATTTAAAATTAAGTTTCAAGTTGGTGTTGTGCCGGAAAAACCTCCTGCTAAGACTCCAATGCAAAACTTAATTGCGAAATGGCATGCAAAGAAAGTGCGCAAAAGGACTGTCCGTATGACAGCAGCCATTGCTGCTTCTGAAGAACACATGCTACGCAGTCCCAAAACGTCATCACGGTGGCTGTCTCAGCAACTGGGTTTGTCTCAGTCAAGTGGAATGAAGATCATGAAACAGGATTTACACTT
This sequence comes from Rhysida immarginata, assembly GCA_023313115.1. Taxonomy (NCBI): domain Eukaryota; kingdom Metazoa; phylum Arthropoda; class Chilopoda; order Scolopendromorpha; family Scolopendridae; genus Rhysida; species Rhysida immarginata. The sequence continues at coordinate 852,365 of JAHWFO010095817.1, read as the reverse complement.
ACACCCCTTCAAAATGACCACTGCGCATCAGTTGCATGATCTGGACAAGCCGGCCAGGGTTCAGTTTTGTGAATGATTCTTGAGCACCATCGCTCCGAAGGTGCTGGAGGATGGTTATGTGTTCATCTCAGATGAAGCGTGGTTCCAACTGTCCGCTTAGGTCAACTCACAGAACATATGCCGCTGGTCTTCTGTCAGTCTGCATGTGTTCATGGAGTCTCCACTGCATCCACAATAAATTGGAGTGTGGTGTGCTGTCTCCGCCTGCCGCATCATCCCTGTGTTCTTCAATGAAACTGTGAATAATGACCGTTATGTGTACAACGTCTTCAATGTGTTTGCTGCACAACTTACTGATGACGAGCGTGCCAATGCTTACTTTCAGCAAGATGGTGCAACAGCCCTTTCTGCACATGCAACACTTGCCCGTATCCAGGAAGTGTTCCCACCCAAACATGTGATCAGTCGAGAAACGGAATAGCCCTGGCGACACCTATTGATCTGCGATTTCTTCCTGTGGCATGCACTGAAAGGTGTGGTCTACCAGAACAATCTGCGCACGGTCATCAACCTTCAAGAAAACGACCAGGGAGCCATTCAGACCATTCCAGCGGAAACCCTTGCTCGTGCCTTCAGGAACATGTGGACACGCCTTCACACGTGCCTCGAGTTCAATGGAGGACACTTCCAGCACCTAATTTAGGTTATTTGCACTGATCTTTGATCATTATTATCTCTTTCATGCTCATTTTTACACGTTGTTCACTGGGCCACTTTTAAAAAACTCATCCTGTACAAGATAGAATTTTCGCTGGTTTTTTTGGGCCGAAAAAGTGGAATCTCATTATACAAGGGGGCACATTATAGTAGAGGATTTACGGTACTTTTAATTGTATTGAGGTTTCTTAGAAAGTAAAAATTCCTTCTTGAAGGAATTTCAGTAAGTTTGAATACATAAAAATTTGGGAATTTAACATAAATGAGTCTTGGAAAATAATTTTGATACTTTTTTTTTAATGTAATGCTTTAATAAAATTCCAGTTCATTTATTTATTATTATTATTATTATTTTTTTTCGATTGTACTTGAAAGTTTTATTTAAGTGTGTTTAATTTTATATATGGCTACTAGCGAAGTATTGCTATGAACTTTTTTTTTTTTTGATTTTTTGATGGTGTTAGAGAATGTTTTAATATATTTTGTGCAATAATTTGTTTCTTTAATATTATGATTAATTATGAAAAATTAGGATTTTCATACCAATTTACAAAGGTTTGCAAAACATCTGCCACAGTTGTTCAATAGTTGGCAATTCATTGTCAGCATTACAAATATCTGGCATGAAGCCTACTAATTATATGCATTGTGATCTAATTCTGATCAGTTAAAAAAAAACAATTAATTTTTTAATTTGATCAGAAATGGTGTGAAGAAGATTTTTTTTTTTTTCTTAGTCTCTTTTTCAAATCCTCCCCAATGAAAGCAAAATATAATGCAGGATAATATCATCACAGTGGATTCTAGGGATCTCACTAAAATTAAATTATATTGTATTGGAATCATAAATAAAGAGGAAGAATAAATCGTTAAACTAAGGATTTTTTTCTCATTGCAGATGAGTTCATTAATAGAAGAATTTTCTGTGTTGCAAAAAAAATTGTATTTGAAAAAAAAAAAAAATCATATCTAAACAAATTTAACCATATTGTGTTTAGCCACTTTTGATAACAGATAGCCTAACCATCGATGGATATGTGGTTTTCAGGATTTGAATACCTGAAAAAGTCTGAAATTTTAATAAAAGTCTTTCCAGGCCTCGAAAAGCTGGAAAAACCGTATAAAATTAAATTTTTCCACTGGAAAAGTTTATTCAAGTTTCATTTGGAGGTGGGGTGGGAAGTGACCACAATAACAAAAATAAAGCAAGCATATGGCAACCTGCAGACATTAAAAACTCTGTTTGCTCTAACTTTGCAAGAGATGTAAACCAAAACTTCTGGTGAAGTCAGATTTCATTGATCTACAACTTCTGTGACCCAGGGAATATATGAAAATGTACTGACACAATGAGAAAACAATCATAAAATATAGTGGGCTCTACTTAGTGTAATCACTTTGGGACTAAGCCAAATTGATACAGTATAATCTGGTTAAGTCGATATTCTACTTAAGTTGAAATAAATTTGAACTCGCTGCACGTACTTGAATTTATAAGGCAAATTTCGTCGGTTAAGTCGAAGTTTTTAATTTATTAATTCTGGATAAGTCAAATAGATTTTAGCCAAGAAACATTAGAAGAAAAAAAATTTGAAAAAAATAAATAAATTAATTCCAGTGAAGCTAATCAAATTACAGAACATGAATCAGATTAAAGTGAAGCCAATGGTGACAATTTAGAATGAGTCTTTTAGAAATTAAACTGTATTTTAGAATGTGTTTATTCCTAAAGCATAGATTATTCTTCAAATTCTTATCCATTGGAATCATGGCCCAAAACTTGTTAAAGATTATTTCGTTCATATGTCTAATGAAAATGAAAACATTTTTTAAAATGATATATTCATTATACTCTGTGCAATAAAAGAAAAAACTGGCTAATAGCACATTCTGGCACCACACCAAGTTTTTTCTTTTATTGCACAGACCATAGATAATACTACAGAATAACATAGAATGGACAGCTTCAGTTTCCCTTAGTAAATGATGGTGGCACCCTCGAACGGATTGGTGGAATTTCTAGACTGGTTAGCGTACGTTTCAGTGGTCTTGCTACTTTTTCTAGATCTTTAATTATTTTTCGGTCTGTAATTAACTGAAACTGTCCTGAACACATGGAAGTTTGAAATGAACGACATGTAATCTTTCAGCATCAAGAAAAACAGCACTTTCTATGAGGGAAAAATAGATATTTGCCTACGGTAGTTAAATGTTAGAATAACTTGCTTAGCAATCAGCTTACTGGCTATTAAGTTTACAGTAAACAGGTGGATCCTTGTTATAATGAACAGTTAAGGGCCAAAAAAAGTAGTTCATTATAACAGGGATTAAAAAAAAAAAAAAAAAAACCATTAAAAAAATAATTTATTTCCAAAGTATGACAATACACTGGATGGTTTTTTTTGCAGTAACTTTTTGCAAGTAGTTGTTGCAATATGTTTCAATGTCGTTCAGTTTTACCTAAAATGGAATCAGGAACATTTTCTTTTGATTGATTATTGTTTTAAAGTGAAATTGCTGACAAAGCTTGTTTATTAGAAACAACAGCAAATGTCACTTCATTTTCAGATCAGACGAAGAATCGTCAAGAATTGTCTTAAGGCTGCATCACATTTTCCAAAATATCTGCACCAGTTAATTAATATACAGGGTGTCCAACATGGCAGATATCTCAAAGCTGCCAGGTAGGTGAGATCTGATACGTGTGGTTTATAGGTAATGGGGGGGGGGGGGGTTCATTGCCGCACTCAAATTTGACTTTGAGGTCATCCATTTGCTAACTCGAAAACTGTTAAAAGATAGAGAAAAATTTCCAATTGCTACCCTGTAGAGCAACACCACATTGTAGAGCAACAGTTTTTAATTGCACCCTTCCCCTTGAAAGATTTTGAGAAAATGGATGAGAAACAGTCACTCCATGTCGGGTCAGGTTGGCCTGGCCAGGTTGGCTGATGGTTGGTTTATGGTTTATTAGAAATTTTGGCGTCAACTACAAAGGTCATTTTGCACCTTTTACATAAGTTATATCTGTACGCAGCCCGGGACAAACACAAACATCCATGCCCACGGCGGGATTTGAACCCACGACCAGGCGGACTCGAGAACTAGAAAGCCTACGCCCTAGCCTTCTCAGCCACCTGGCCGGCCTCAAGCTGGCTGAGGTTTCTAACACATTTGCATTGCAGTGAAGCACATCTCAACACTATTAAATTAAGTGTAAATAAAGATAATCAAAATAAGATAATATTTATTAATTTTAAATGCCTTTAGTTGTTTATCAGCGTAGTAAATAATTAATGTCCAAATTAAAAGAAATGCAAATTCACATAATCAGAAAAGAAATCGATTAATTCTCTTGCTAAAGAGATTAACAACAATTTATTAATTATTTTAATTATTAATGCATTTGAAATTAAGTAGCCTGTTTTATTTATTTATTTTTTTTAATTAATTTTATGTTTTGTTTGTTTTGAAGATTAAAAATCTGGCCCAAGAGTTAAATTTGGCGGAAAGGCAAGTGGAACGGTGGTTTCGAGATCGAGAAAGAATTCATAATGGAGGAATATATAAGAAATTTAAAGAGAGTGGGTAAAGTGCTATATATTTTTTGTTTAAATTTAATACATATCCTTAAATTTTGTTTATAGAGTTTACAGCTTATAGAATATATAATATTATTCTCTGTCCAGCCTAAGTTTGCCTGAGCTGTAAATCAAAACAAAGAAACGTATTCCTCCTCATGCTTCCAAGATTGAAGAAATTGATGGAGCTTCTTCCTGAAACGTGTGACTTGTCAAGACTATGTGAATGACTTTTCCCGTTGCTTCCTTTCTAATACAAGCCCTTTCTTTCTAACTTTTTATCCCTTCTGCTCTCAAGAGACACAATTAAAACTCTGACCTACTTGAGAATTTTAAGAATATTTATTTTAAAAGATACAAGATAAGTATTTTTTTTAAATGAAACCTAGCAAGGAAAATATTGATATTATAAAAATTATGCAAGAGGAATATTTTCTTGATGAATATAAACTTATAAATTATTTATTGTATTTAAACTAGATGTGAAAAATATGACTTCCTTTTCCACTGTGTTATCGAATTTATTGCAAAGGGAGCTATAGGTTCAGTTTGCTTTTAGGTAAAGACAAGATCTTTAGGATTTTCATAAAATTTCAACACAAATTTTATTCTTATTAAATTTGTTGTGATTAAACATCACACTCCAAAGACCCCTTATACTCAAATGAAAGTTCGAACTGTGGTTGGTTGTTTTGCTCCTGTTCTTTTGTCCCCCCCCCCTCCCCATTTCTTTAAAATTGAGCAAGTTATATAAAGTGGTTTGTCATGACAGACATTATAAGGTGTTTTAAGTCATCTTTGCAATTATTTATTATACTTTTATGTCAGTTTTCCTTGTTTGTTTTGCAAACTACATTTTCATGTATGCCCTGGGAGACGGAAGTTGCAAGGCTGAGTCAGCAGAATTTGACTCGCTATGTGCTTGTTCATAGTTTGCGCGTGTAAAATGGGCATTTTTGCAAAAATCAACTCATGATTTGTTTGACCAGCAAGTCAAAATTGACTTTAAATTTTGAATGTCATCTGCCAAATCCTTCTTGCCTCAATTCTTTAAAGCTGTTAAACTATACAGTACTAAATAAATCTTCACTAACCATTGTATTTTTGGCAAATTTACATTTTGCATTTGCATTAACGATTCTTATGTCTCCTGAAAATTCTGAGCAGCAGTGTCTCCTTGAAATTGCTTGGAACTCTACATTCTTTGTAATATATTGAGTTGGAAAGAAAGTTCTCACACAATCATTCTAATTACGCATCCATGGCGATGGAGATATATGTAAGCACATGCATTGGCATCTAATCGAATCGTTGTTTCCTTGCAGAGCTGGAGACACTATCTACACTTCGAAAGATGGCCCAGCAAGTGACTGTGTCCAATGGACGCCTGCACGACACTCCTGTCCGAGAAGCGTCGTTTTGATTGACTGAACAAAGTGGTCACTGCAGATAAGAAATGGTGTCTGTACTCGAATGTTTCACACAAGAGGAGCTGGACAGACAAAAGCAGCTGCACCACTGCAGGGAAAGGCCATCCTACATCAAAAATAGCTCATCGTTTCTGTCTGATAGGATGTGAGGGAATGATTCACTAGAAAATGCTGCCACGCAATCAGACCATCAACGCCCACGTATACTGTGTGACTGTAAGTCAGTGTGTGTGTAAGTATGTGTGTGTGTGTGTGTGTGTGTGTGTGGTGGGAGAGGTGCTCCCGTATGCTTGTGGATTGGTTGTGCTTGCGTGTTTATGCCCCGTTTATGCGTTTAGCTTTGTCTACTGTGTTACTATAACCCTGTGATTTTGTGGTCAGTATATGAAAACGTGTGTGTTGTATAACGTTCGTTATAGTAGGATTTATAGAATTTTGTTTAACGTAATTGTTGAGAGCAGCTTGGAGTTTCCCTTCGCGGCAACAATGTCTTCAGCAGCAGAGGCTGGGCTTTGTTGTAGCGGGGAGAAACTCTTGGAAAAACTGCGTTTTTTCTATCTGTTTTTCTGTTATTGTTAGAGAGTAGTTCTTATGAAAAAACTCGACAGGACGGAAGTTTGAGTAGTATTGTTGTGGAAAGTGATGAAAACAAGCGAACATCGGAACAGAGTTTGAAAATGGCGCTTGCGCTTTGCCCCCTTCGTAGTAACGCGTGGCAGTTTATTTAAAATAATTAGTATTGCAACGGACCTTTATAATTCCCATGGAATCATCCTGGTATGCTAATACAGGGTGATTCAGTCAGTTTCTGACCATTTCAGTACTATGATTTATTGACCCATTAATGTTTACAAACTTAGCATTTTTCAGTATGATATTTTAGGCAGTTCGGAGTTTTTATTCCCGTGGAAAAGTCTTAATGATATGCTCAATGTGGCCACCACGAACGTTTTGAAGTGCTTGCAGCTGAATGGTGAAGTTGTTCATAACTCTATCCAGGATTTCTGCATCCACAAGGGTGCAGCAGTCGACGATGCTTTGTCGTAGCTGGTCTAGGGTTCTTGGTGCTGTAGTGAACACACTGTCTTTAAGGAACCCCCCCAGAGATAAAACCCACATGGGTTTAGGTCAGGACTCGTAGGGGGCCAAAGAAAGCCACCCCTGAATCGATCTGGAAACCAGTTTGAAATGACACGATTTCCGACTTTCTGATTGAGAAAGTCTAGCACTTCATTAGTGGTGTGAGGCCTACCCCCTTCCTGTTGAAACCATTGATGTCGAAGCGGTATACGCCTCCTTCGCAGCTCGGGGATGAAGAAGGTTTCCAACATGTTAAGGTAAGCCTGTGACGTTACGGTGCCCTCAAAAAAGAATGGACCAATGATGCCTCTTTTGGAAATTGCGCACCAAGCCATAACCTTTCGTGGATGAAGAGGTGACTTATTGATCTCATGAGGGTGCTGGGAACCCCAAAAACGAACGTTGTGTTTATTAACGTCACCTGACAGATGGAAGAAGGCCTCATCTGACACCCACGTGTTGTCCACAATGTCCTGATTGGCTTCCATTTCTGCTCCAAACTCCATCGCAAATTGTTGTTGCTTCTGTCTTCCAGTGTCTGTTAACTCCTGATAAATATGGATCTTATACGGGAACAGGTGTAAATCCTTTCTCAAAATTCGCCATGTCGTGGTATACGACAGCCCTTCTTCAATGGATAGGCGGCGAACAGATTTTTTGGTAGGGGAATCTACCAACCTTGTGCGAACATTTTCGACAACTTCAGCCTTTCAAACACGAGCTTCGCTCCCGCCTTTTTTCTTGCCTTTAACACATCCAGTGGCACGAAATTGCTTGACAAAATCCATGATTGCTTGCCTGCCTGGTGCGTCTTGACACTTATACTCCTTCCGGAACTTTCTTTGCACGGTTACAGGTGATTTTGTCTCGAAATACCATTCGACAACCTTGCATTTCTGCTCTGTTGATAAAGCAGGCGCCATTTTTCAACAATACGATTTTCATGCAGTGCCGTTGCAACAATACAAACTCCAACTATTTAGAAATGCGATATGGCGCTCATATTCTTTCAATTGTTTATCCCTAATGCACGTCATTCGAGTGAAATGGTCAGAAATTGACTGAATCACCCGGTATTTTAATTAATTGCGGACAAGATCTCAGGAGGACATCTGCGAATCGAATGTAGCTCGTACCTAAGATGTGGATCATCGATGATGTTCTTTTGTTAGTGCTGATCATCGAAGTTGAGAAACCATCTTGCCGACGTGTTTGGTGAGACCGTTTTTTTTTGGGGTTTTTTTGTGTTTTATAATCCGGAGAAGTTTTCTTCCTCTTTGTCAAGAAAACGTTCTAAAGCCAAGTGTGGTGCCCTATGAATGCATGTTTGACATTCTAGCCGTAACTTTACCTCCATTTTGGGAATACGCATTGAGCCATAGTAACGATTAAGTTCTTGGTCGATGACGCTGTTATAAATGCGATTAGAACTTCACTAACTTCTGGTGAAGAGTTGTAATGGATTGTTTTATATATGTTGAACATAGATTATGAGTTAACTGATTAAATGTTACCCGTTTTTCGTTGTTACGAGATAAAGGATTTTATGGCCGGAAACGGGAGTTGTTCAGCTGAGCTTGCATAAGTGATTCCGAGCACTAATATTGAAAGATGAAATAAAAATGGGCCACATGTGTGCATTTAAAACAGTTGTCCACACCCGCGCATAAAATTAAAGAGGTAGTTGAGCCTAAGGGGTCTGTTGTGCGCTGTAGCTTCTAAAAGAGAGTTGCGCTGTTGTATGAATTAAGGGTGTTACAGTATCCCTCCCTCATTAAGGAAAAAGGGGTACATATAGCCAATTCTTGGGTCTCACAGATCTCGATCAATGTGTCCAGTTATTGGGTTATCACAAAATAAAAAAAGAACTATTGCAGTTGATTTTTAATGAGAATAAATTTATTAACAAATGTAATGACAACATATTTAATCATACATTTTGCTATTAAATGAATCTAATTATTTTTTTGTAGGTTCGAATTCACTGCATCCTAGATTTGGTCGTGAAGATCAAATTTTGTGAACTTTTTTTATCCTTTTTTATATTCCTTAAAAGTATAGTACTCATGTGATTTCGTACATCGACTATTGTATAAATTTAGGAAGAAAAACACTCTTTCGACATCTGCATTTGAAATGGAAATGATTAATAATGAATCACAGTTTGGCCGAATTTTCAAATAGAAAATTACTACCTGCACCTTGGTATGATAAAGCCCTTATCAAAAAATCTTCAGGATTCATCTGTTGCCAATTCATCACCACAGTTTTTTAAATTGTTTTTCGAATTCTTCACGTGAACAAGTATACAAGTATTTTGAAAGTTCAAGAGTTTTAAATTAACCATTCAAGATTTTTTTAAGGTCAGCAAGACTAAGGAGCTCACTTTTATACCTCTTCTGGCTTTGGTCATCTCACATTAATTTTCTTTTAATTATTTTTTTTTTTTTTCCCCTAATGTTCTTGCTAACATCACTGTAGCCCAAAAAGTAGCCCAGTTATAAAATGTGTAGCCCAAAATGTCACCCAGTAGCCCAAGCCAAAATTTGTCACCAATTCTTCTTGAAAGTTACTTAGTAGCCCAATCTGATCACCATGCCCATGATCTACCCTGTCGTTGGCAACAGATGTTCGACAGTAATGGTGAATACATTGCAGATTCATGTGTGCCTTTCGCCGCATTGTTTCTGTGTATTTTGTCATTAATAAACATTGTGCGGGATTTCTTTCCAACCCGGTACATATAAAATTGGCCTTTATTGGTGATATTTCTAATTTATTATGAAAATAGGTCATTTCAAACAAATAATAACAAACAATGATGCTTAGTTCTCCAGTAGCGATGAATCATGTGACTTAGGAGCGATGCTAGTTTGTTGTTATCGAAATAATAGATTGTAACTACCACCGACTGGTTGAACTTTCATTTCACTTTTCACTGTTAATGTTACAATTTACTTAGCAAGGTGGCTTTATTATTCAGTTATTATGAATAAACAGCTTTTTGTCTGAATGGTTGTTGACATCTTGTTCTTGTGAAACCTTTCACATTAGCTTTTGGTGATGGAAAAGTGATCAGAAAATTGAGGAAAAAATGAATTAATATTCTCTATACTACAGATGGTACTGTATACTGTATAATGTACTCTTTATGTATATTAAACACATGCTGGTTTTGTTTGAAGTTTGTCAGACTGAAATTGGTTTGAAGCTCCCTGGTACATATCTGGTTAGTCGGTTTTCAATGATTCACTTGTCTAGTAGTGAACTAACTGAAAGCTGTTCCCTTTAACCATGGCAGGATATCCATTTCGTGAGCAGGTAGGTATGATTTTTATGCACTGCCGCGTGAATGGTAATGGAAGCGATGCTGCACGACCAAGTCATCCCACCTTTGTTGCTGTTATCATCATGCTGCTGAGACATGGTCATGTACTGAAACTATAGATCAAGGAAGATCAAGAGTCACTTGTACATCTGACCATGAAGAGAATGCATTCTACAGACTGTCAAAGACTATGCAGATATCAGCACATGACAAGTGGGCCAAGCTTGTGATACATCTCATAGTATCGCATGAAAGATACGAGCAGCTCTTGTATCCATATCATCTGCAAAGTGTGCAGGGCCTTTTTCCTGTCACTAACCCACCACGGGAGAAATTTGCCGATGGTTGTTGCATAAACTGCCAATCCATTGTTTGTCTCCAGATGAGGCAACCTTAGAAAGAGATGGTATAACAAGTTTTCATAACCAGCATTTGTGAGGAGATGAAAATCCTCACAGTACAATTAAGGCTGGACACCAACATCTGTTTAAGATTAATGAGTGGGCTGCAAATGTAGGTGACTATCGGTAGGTCCATATGTTATTATTGCACGTCTTACAGGTGCTGTTGATAGGGACTTTCTTCAGAACACTCTTCCAGACTTGTACAGGATGTGCCCTGCATATAAGAAGCATGTGGTTTATGCATGATGGGGTTCCAGCACCTTTTAGTCTTGTTGTGCGAGATGCACTGGCTGAAATCTATTGGGGGCCATCATAAATTACGTCACACGTTAAGGGGGAGGGAGGGGGTCAACAATGTGTCACATGGTGTGACGAGGGGGGGGGGGAGTCATAAGCTTCGTGACTTCACATGTATAAATACGAGGACAACGAGAGACAGGCCAGGGCACTCAAAAGTCACATGATAATCGGGGTCCGGGCAACAATCCATCCTTCATTGTCTCCATCTTGGATTTCAACAATCAGTATTTTTTCATTTGTTGGAAACAATGAAGGATGGATTGTTGCCCTGACCCCGATGATCAGGTGACTTTTGAGTGCCCTGGCCTGTCTCTCGTTGGCCTCTTATAAGTATAAAGTATTAAAACTCTAAACTTTAACCCTAACGAAAAACTTTAAAATATTACCAACTTTATCAATATAATAATAATAATAATAATACGAGGGTGAATCAGAAAGTAAGTTACACTCTGAAACAGTAAAAAACAAATGCAAGTTAAGATCCCATACACACATTCTGAGGAAACGTGCACCATTTATTTCACTTTTCTATTTTCTAGGGCGTAGGCTTTCTAGTTCTCGAGTCCGCCTGGCTGTGGTTCGAATCCCGCCGTGGGCATGGATGTTTGTGTTTGTCCTGGGCTGCGTGCAATATAACTTGTGTAAAAGGCGCAAAATGACCTAAATAGTCGACATCTTAATTTCTAGAAGGGGGGGGCCCCCCCCCGTGAGGGGGGGGGGGGTGTAAACACTTTTCTGAACGTCAAATTAACTGGTCCATGCCGCTGCGGTAAAATTCCGCTCCAGCGCTTCTTAACCATGTCAGCATACTCCCATAAGAAATACTAAGCGTTCTGGGATTTCTTTAATTCTGATTCGTCAGTTGTCCAGAATCCATTAATGCGAGCAATATGCTCGGTAGTGTTGGATGAGGATGGTCTTCCTGCACGGTATTCGTCCATCAAATCTGAGTGCCCATTTTCAAACTGCTGGCACCACTTCACAATTGCAGGACGAGAAATCACATTATTCCCGTAGACACTGCAAATTTCCTTATGGATTTCAGTGCAATTTAAGCCTTTCGCCTACAAAAAACGGACTGTTCCACGAATCTCCAATTTGGATTGTACAACCAGTTGCTGTGTCACAGCAACAATACTCTTGCGTACGCAGTAAACGCGTGGACACATTGCAATTATAGACATGTAGGCAACATCCTTAAAAATGGCGAATGATATCGGCGATCTTCGCTCACAGATGGTCCCGAGTGTATCTTACTTTTTGATTCATCCTTGTATTATAAGGTTTAAATTTGTTTGTATCACTTTTTAGCACGTGGCGGCCGCGCGAGTTCACACTCGCTTTACCCTTAGGTCAGCATGTTGGCCGCCTTTGAGACGTGTCAGGGAAATTCTTTGTTTGATAAACGATGATGATGCTATATGTTTGGATGAAGAAGATGTTGACACATCGAATGTTCCTAACATTGTCCAAATCGAGAACAAAGAAGCTGCTGTGCCAGTCATAAATAATATAAAGAAATGAGTTCAAAGTCCATGGACACAAGATGATTAAATTTTGATCGTTCATTTGATTGGTTATGTTTTGTAAATTTTCTAAAATGTAAATTTATTGTTGATTTTATGAAAAAAGATTTAAATAGAAATATATAAATAATTTTTGGAAGTGCTGTTTTAATTTAATAATTTCTAAATTTAAATTTGCAAAATATGTGACGTCACACTATGTGACCATCTGTGACAAGGATGGGGGAGGGGTCCAAAAATCATGAAATTTGTGTGACGTAATTTATGGATGGTCCCTTGTGGCAGATGGATAGGTAGGGGAGGACCAGTTCCATGTTTGCCTGCACGTTTGCCCCCGTCCTCCTGAACTTTATACAGCTCTGAGTGAATAAATTATTTGATTCGTTATAAAACATAATATTGTATTACTGTTCAGCTAAAGAAAAAGTACATTCAGTGACTTTGCATCGAATTCACCGTATCTGGCGCATTTGACATCATTTTGGTTACCGGAGCCGTTTCACATTCAATGAGGCGACAACGGCGTGGGTTTTTAAATTCCAACAGTGTTGGAATTTTCAGAAGTCGCCATGAATACGCAGCCAATTGGCTACATGTGAGCATCTCTCCAGTCCCAGTATCTTTAGCAACTGTTTCTAACCCACTTCCGCCACTCAAGTCGGCCATATTGAAATTCAGCAATACCGTGTTTTCTGTGCTGGTGTACCTCATTTTCTGTTGTTTTTCCTAATAAAAAAAATATAATATATACATGTACGAGATGCCAAGAAAGCCACGTTATAATGATATATGTATAACGAGGTCTAGAAAGTAACAAGAGACTGGATGAATGAATGGAGTTGAATGTGAAATGGCTCCGCATTTTAACACGCGCAGCTTTTTGATGCCTAGAAAACGTCTGGAATTGGAAATTCGCTGAATGTGAACTGCCCTTTAGCAAGAAATAATTTTCATGCTTCAGAGCTCTGGAGTGCATTCTACTGTTTGAAATGAGACAAAATTTGTACTACAGATAAATCAAATGATGTGCTTGACATTTGTTAAATAAAAAGTTTTAAGTACTCAAATTTATCAATAAATAGTGCTATAATACGAATATTTATTTGCATATAGTGAACAAGTGAAATACCATTCATGTTTCAGCGTAAGCCCTGCATCACCATTTCACTTTATTCATAGAAGACCTGCATCTGTGCCAGATCTGAAGGACAGCATTCGATGCTATGTTCTGGATACTCCGGCAGACTCCTTACATTCAGCAGTGGAAAATATGGCTCTGCAATTAAAGCACATTGTTCAAAATGAAAGGGGGCATATTGAGCAGTTTCAGTACTACGTATTAAACATTTCTGTAAAGGCTCCAATAAAAGCCGGGTTTCGATTTAACACCAGGTCTGTTTGATGCTGGATATTCAAACTAAAGTTTCAGGTAAACACCGGGTCTCTATTTAGCACCGTGTCAGCGTCCACGTGACTGATCTGATTACCTGAACCTTTTTTGTTGTAGCCAATAGAAACTTTGTGGAATTTGGTCTAGCTTTCTAGAATAAAATTTTGTTTTGAATAAAATGTCATGCCTGATTTATTAAATTAACTTATAAATGCGGGGTTTCTATTTAATGCCAGAGGGTCCAGACATTTGTGACAAATCGATGCCCATACTTCTATTGGAGTTTTTATGGTATATGTGTAAGCATATTCAATATTTGTGTGCTCCACTACTATTTATTGATGGATTTTTGTACAATTTTTTATTTAATAAATGACAAGCACATCATTTAAATTATCTGCAGTACAAATTTTGTATCATTTGGAGCAGTGGAACACATCCCAGAGTTCTCTGAAATCAAAAGCTTATTTCTCACTAAGCCTGTACTTGCAAACAAATAGCTTTGAAACTTACTATCCTTATGAAATTAGCTTTTATATTTATTATGTTTGCTTTATTATTGGGTGTTTTTTTTTAATAAATATAAAAATTTACAGGATTCTGAATGTTAATTATGATGAACATGAACGCATGGTTCTGATCTGTAATTAATATGCATGTACAGGCTCTCCTCGACTTAAGACCGTTCAAGTTACAGTTTTTTGGAAATACAATAGGTTGTGAGACGACAAAAAAGAAATCTGAAAAAGAAATTGAAACACGAAAAAGTTCGAATTGAGCGATGTGATGGCATCAGCTTAACGGCGACCACACGTCATAATAATCATACCACATGGTTCGCGCTCTTAGTGTTTATCACGTGAAGTGTTTTGTACATTAATACCTTTTGCATTATACAGTTGACTCACGTTATAACGAAGTTCACCAGAATACATAAAAAGCTTATTATAGCCAGTATTTCATTATATGTTGAAGTCAAGTTTTTTAATGAAAGAAAATAAATTTTCCATCTTTGAATTCCTATATCTTAGTTGAAATTTGAATTATTGCGACTAAACTATGATGAAATAACAGCAATTGAACAAATTTTATTGTAGAAAAACTGTCTTTCGAGATGATCATTCGGTATGCAGGATGAAAATTAATTCCACTGCCAAACTTGGAGAGGTAGTAGGGATAGTCGGAACAAACAAGTTTTCTTTATACCAGTTTTGCGAGAAAAATTTATTTACCAACACAGAACAGTCACAGCAGTTGTTCAAAGTGTCTGTGTCGTTCCACACATGGCGGTTGTGGCAATTGAAGAGACCATCCTTGGTGAACTGTGCTTCATCAGAAAACAAAACAAATTCATCAAACGCGGGATTGACTGCAACATTCCGAAGATACCAGTCGGAAAAGTGCACACGTAGTTGGTAGTCGTTGGGTCGCAAAACCTGTACAGTCTGTTCGTGGTATGGATGTTGCCCATTGTCATGCTTGACATTCCAGACACTGGTTTGACTGGTCCTCACAGCATGTGCAACTGCACGGATGCTTGTTGAGTGATCCTCTGCAAACCATTGCAGTATCTCCTCTTCCACACGTCCTGTTCTCATAGGTCTTGGAGTTCTGTTGTAACTGTTCTGCGTTGGTAAATAAATTTTTCTTGCAAAACTGGTATAAAGAAAAGTTGTTGGTTTTGACTATCTCTACTACCTCGCCAAGTTTGGCAATGGAATTAATTTTCACCCTGTATAAACAAACAGTATAAAGACCTTATATATAAATCAAAGAACAAATTGGCGAATTAATTAGCTTTCTCCTCTTTCCCCCTCCACCTCTCCTACTCTAAAGGCATTGACTTGCAAATAAATTTCTTTATAATGTGACTGGTGTCAGTGTGTGTATTTCGTGGTGTAGTGAATTTTGTGTTTTATTTATTTATTTATTTTTGTTGTTGTTGTCCGTCGTTTTGCGAAGTTCGGTGTTGTGGATCGTTTTGGCTTGAATGGAGTGGGCGTGGTCTATATTGTGCGAAGAAATCTGTGTGAGGTTGATGGTGTTTGCTATATTCGTTTTAAGTGCGTCTTCTGCTATGAAAATGTCGGCATTAGTTTTGTTTGTTTTTTGTTTTTTTTTTGTGAACTTTAACCTTATTTCTTTTTTTTTTTTTTTTTTTTTTAAACAATAATGGTAGTTGGGCAGCTGCAACAATTGCGAGCAGTGATCTTCTCCAAGCTTTGTTGTTGCAGCTTTTCTCAAAATTCAGCTGTCAACAAAGGATACCGGTGAGCGCCTTTGTTGTGAGAGCGATGCGTCGTAGCAACCAAGTGTTGTGCAGGGAAGCTAAAAAAAAACAGGTGTTTGTTCTAACTCCCCCCGTTTCAGAGATGTTTTGTATTAAGCTTGATTTTGCCTATAATTGAAGGAATAAAGCTTTTGATCAGTTTGTTGAGCATATAGCTCAATAGCAAGAATGGTTTTGCTTATCCTGAATGCGATCTGAGCCGTCTTGTTGTTTTTTTGGAGAGAAACTCTGCCTGCGCTGCCATTTGGAACGCAGGAAAAACGGAATGTTTTTTTGTCTATCCGTGTTTGAGAATAGAGCTCCTAAGTTGAGAATTCTTCGGTGTAGCGACATATCAAACGGTGAGATCTTTCCAATTTATTTACCTGCAGCATTTTCGTCCTGAACTCGACAAACTTTAATGGAATTATGAATTGTTAATATGGTACAGAAAGTTCGTGACCCTGCCCATGTTTACAAAGCGTTGTTATGTAATTGCCATATATAAATAGCGGTAGTTTTTGGAAATCCAGGGATTATTAAGCTTGAGATTCATGTCCATAGCATTTAAAAGTCTTTCTGTTGAATCTGCTGACCTTATTAGCGCCTTTTGGTTGCATTTTGTTTAAGTATAATTAATTATTTTCTGATGATATCTGGCTGTGCATTTGGAGGTTGTAAGCCGGGCTGGGCATATGGGTCTGTAGCGAGAGCAAAATGTTAGATGTTGAAAATAATCAATTCATTAAATCAGAGCTGTCAGCCTATGTATGCTAATTTGGGTTACTCTGTGTAGCGAGTACAGGGAGCGTTGGTGTAAGTGTGGTGGCGTCAAAGCGTCAATTATTGTTATTGTGAGGGGTTACTGCTCTCTCCCCTTTTTCCCAGTTTCAGGTATGCTATATCTAAAGACACTTGAGTTCTTGGATGTCCCAAAGGAGAGTGTGACACGTTCTTGTGGCTCCTCTACTCGTCTAGAGGTCTGAGAGCAAGATTCTAGTGTTGGCAAGTGACAGGCTCTGTTGTGCTGAGATTATTCTGAACCATCCGCGTTGACTGCTCAGGTCTATTTGCTCATGTGCCAGTCATGGCAAAGAATAGTATTTGAGTAAAGGTGAAAGACACAGTTGAAACTATTTGTTAATTGTTAATGTGTTGTTATGTTAAAGTTTGAAGAGATATATATGTTTGTTTTGTTTTTTTTTGGAATTGTATTTGAGTTGGGGCCCCAAGTTTGTTGTATATATACCGTAAATATTCTACTATAATGCGAACAATTTTGACCTGAAAAACCACCTAAATTTGTGGGATCGCATTATACAAGAGGGAAAAAATAGCGCTACAACAGCTGGGGAAGGGGGAGGGTCTGACGAACTTCAAACAAAAATAGTGTATAACATTGAATATATTGGTATATTATAGTGCATTATACAATATATATGGTACATTAATTCGCCTCTTATCTCAATTTCCCGTCCATTTTTACGTCGCCAAAAGCTAACGGGGGGGGGGGGTAACTTCAATCTGATGAATTTCAAACGAAAACTAGCATAAATAATATACTGGTACATTACAGTACATATGTATATCATACAATTTAAACAATATACATTGCATTAAATTACTTTTTTTTCTCAATTTCCCATCCACTTTTCCATCACCAAACGTTACCGCGCCGCGGGGGGGGGGGTGATTTTAAACGAACTTCGATCTGATGAATTTCAAACAAAAACTAGCATAAAATATTTAATATACTGGTACATTACAGTATATATGTATGATTTCATACAGTTTAAACAATATACATTGCATTAATTTGCTTTTTTCCTCAATTTCTCATCCGCTTTTCCATCACCAAAAGTTAATTTGGAGGAGGGGGGGAAGTGATTTCAAACGAACTTCGATTTGATGAATTTCAAACGAAAACTAGCACATAATATTTAATATACTGGCATATTACAGTATATTATGTAGTATATAGGATATATAGCACATTAATTCCCTTTTTTTCTCAATTTTTCGTCCCCAAAAGCTAATGCAAAAGTGAATTCTCAAAAACAAGATGGCGGCCATTGGCAAAAAAACCCACTGTGATCACGTTTTATTTACAGTATTATAATATAGCTTTTTGCAATGACTTTACGGCAATTTTCATTTAGATTAAGGCAATTTTCACTTGGATTAAGGCACTTTGCGTTTAGAAAGCGGCAGTTTTCAATAACTTTAGCGCAATTTTCATTTAGATTAAGGCAGATTTCACGTAGATTAAGGCAATTTTCATTTCATTAAGGCAGTTTGCATTTAGAAAACGGCAGTTTTCTTGAACATTAAGGCAAAGAATATACTAAATAATCGACGTGTTTACTTTTTACTGTATGATAAATAAAAAAATACGATAATACAGTAAACGATTATGAAATGTCGGCATGTAACAATGCTATAGAATAAGGGCAGATTCGTTCCCAGTATGCCTCGCACAAGCAAGCAATTAAGTAAGGAGACTTAAACGGTTAAATTTAGAATATGTAAAGTTATGTATTTTGTAGTCATGAGAAAAAAATGACAGTAATTTTTAACGTTTTTAAGAATTTTCCATGACCTCCTGTATTATCGGAAATTGCATATGACCAGTAAAATGTAACATCACGGTTATCTCCTCTGTGGTAAAACGAAAAGGAGGTTCATGGAAAAGGCAGAATCCCTTCGATTCGAAACGAAGTTTTGTAAAGGCGGAAAATTTTATGTTGCTTTGTTTTCAAATGGAGTGTTTATTTAACTGATGCAACAATATATAATTCTACAGAATATAATTTCTACAGCTCTGTTGAAGGTCCAACATATAATTTGTTTTACATGTATTTCATCTCTGCCATCATTTTAAATGAATCCCTTCTTATTTGCTAGAATATAATTTTTTACATCGCTTTGTTAAAGCGCCTTGCTAAATACTTGCTAGCACCTTCCAACATGGTTTTTTAACACTGGAATTGTCAAGAAATGCGTGGTTTTTTTTTCCTTTTTAAAGCAAATTACATTTTCTTCGTAAATATTTGCCGTAATATTAATGAAAGTTGCCTTAACCTAAATGAAATCTGCCTTATTCTAACTGAAAATTGCGCTAAAGTTATTGAAAACTGCCGTCTTCTAAGTGAAAACTGCCGTAAAGTCATTGAAAAAAGCTGTAATAATTTCTCTTGCTGCTATTTATTGATAATAATTGAACAATATAGGCATCACTTTAAATAAATTTGTAACAATAAAAGTGAAAAGTGAAATAAATTTTCGTTCAGTAAAATTTTTAACAGCCACTGTTCTGTCTCCTGAAATTGTCTAAAAACGTTTTCTAAAGTTCAAACGAATATTTATTACAGTACTTAATGCATGAATACATAATGTGTACTTTAATAATTTCAAAAAATGAACATACAATAAAAGTACACGTAATCTACCATAACTGTATCGTTTTTGTCTTCTTAAAAATTAAATAACCTTTTATTATTTAATTATAAACTTTTTTATTATAATCTTTTATAAGATACCACTATCTATACTGTATTAAGGAACTTTTTGAAGAATCAGGCGATAATGAATCAGATTTTGAAGTTTTTAATTGTATACATCCAGGTTATTCATTTTTCAAATTGTAAAAATAGAGATTTTTTTTCTGTACGTTCTTGCATATTTTATTTCTCCTAAGTTAGCGACGAATTAAAAAATGGGGATCGCATTATACAAGAGGGTAAAATTTTTACTGGTTTTTTGGCCTCTGAAAATGGGATCGCATTATACAAGAGATCGCATTATAGTAGAATACTTTCACTATATAAATAGTTCTTCATAGTTTAGACCACTAATAAAATAAAATGCCTGTTCTAGAGAACTTATACGCCTGCTCTTTGACTTAACTACACCTCCCCCCCCCCACCTCGCAAGTCCAAACAATCCGCTTCTGTCGCACATGCATTGTTGTTGAGGGAACCTCTTGGCTCCCCCCCCCCCCACC